>JAMKCH010053605.1:0-21901 GCA_023653785.1 Ophioderma brevispina
AGGGAAAGGGAGATATTAGGTAAGAGTAGGTGGGATGTTGGGGTGGGTACATAGGATGTTGGGGAAGGGGTACTTGGGATGATGGTAGAGGGGTAAGGTGGGTTTCCAACATATTTTTTGCTTTCTGCTGTAGATACAAGATGATGTGACCTACTTAGATACGTGTATGTGCTACATCAGGGTTGGCTTCAGGGGATGGCACCAAGAATATCAAAATTCAGAATTTTAAACAGGTTTTTAAAGCAATATATTGCATTAATTTTTTTTACCTACATGAGTTAATCATGACATTTTCCCCCTCCTAAGCTGCCGCCACCCCTGTTCTATAAATTGTAAGCGAGGGTTAAATGCATCGTTGATGCTCTCGTTTTATGTGTGGACTTAGCCCTTGAGGGATAATAACATGGCTATGATTTTTCAAGCTAAATTTACCAACATTTTTGCAATGTCTTATGGTGAAAGTGGAAATTGGCTCTCAAGAACTTGACCGTTTAATACATAAGCATTTTGTAGATAGCTTCATTTTTTGGAAAATTATTCTTTGAACTATACCCACCTTTAGCAGAATATTTTAAGAAGGCTACTTACCAATGTAGGTCCTTATCTTTGTCTTTGTTTAATTATAATTAATACTACAATTACTTTTGCATTTCCTTTAGTTTGAAGAACGTGAGGATGAAGAGGTGGCAGAACTGAGTACAGAGAGGCTCAAGACATTCAACTCACGCAGGAAATGGGCGGTAAGCGACTTCCATATTCTTAGCAGATTCTAATATTTTTTCTGTTCTATCCAATTTTCCCCAAAGCTCGGATGACAAAAAAAGTGAGATTCAGTTTTCTAAACATAAGCAACATTTTAAACAAAAGAATATTATTACAAATATGAAGGAAAACAATGTGAAAGAAAACAATAGAGAATCTTTCTTTGCTTTAAATTTATGGGATGAAAAGTGTATCTCTTTTACCATATCTGGTTAACTCGTATTCATTGGGTGAACTGAGGATGTACGGACTTTCCCCCAAAATATACAATCAAAGTAAAAAAAAATATTAATAATATAAACTGTGCTTTTCCATTAGATATTTGTTTTATTTATTTAGACCAGTTCCTTAGCTACCTTTCCCCATCCAATTTGGTGAACCATAACTGGAGATATTGTCAACTGAGCACAAATGATAAAACACCACTTGAGAAGTGCATTATCACTTGTAAAAAAACAAAAAGAAGGAAATTATTTGAACATTTTTACATAACTTGATTATTTGGGGTGAAATTCACATCTGCTGAATGATAAATTCATTATCCCTGTGTTTGTTCTTATACAACATGGAAAATATCACTGATTTGAGGTCACATCACATGAGACCATGGGCCTCATGTGATGCGATCAATGATATATATTTTAATTGCTTGAACATACAGGGGAAATGATTAGTATGGTTTATTTAGGGGAGTAGAAGTCTGTATTTTGAGTTAATATATAAAACATTTGCAATTGCATGAGTACCCGATTATAGCCTACTCTACGTATCTTTATTCTGTATTATTTCAATGCGTAAGAGTTCCTTGTTCATACTAAGATACAGGATGTCTGTCAAAATCATTACATTTCTAAAAAATATTAAAAATGTTTACTCTTAAATAACTGAATGCATGTACAGTTAGTTAAAAAACTTTTGATTCACATTAATAACTAGTATATAAAAAGAGATAGACAAATGAATTATGTAAAGTGCACCTGGACAACTTCCTGCTATTGTGCCACACTTGTAAACGGTGTTGTGTGTATAGCATCATTTTGGGAGATTTTTTTTATCACTTTTCGTGGTTAATTTGGGCCATTACAATAGCCGGAGCCATTTCCCTGGATTTTTGCTCTAACTTGGAAATGTTTACTATAGTTTTGTTCTCCAACAGATTCTAGTGCTATAGACCATCTAGTTGAAAGAATCAAAAATGCTGACAGTCTATCGCATTGAGCGTTTTGAGATATTTGCCCGGAAACAACAAAATGGCCGCCAAAGTACCATTTATGAAAAATGATCACAACTCTTTTTTAAATGATCGATTGATCTTACAAATATTGGTTGTTATGCCAAGATCTATACAAAAAGTATTTATAGTAGACCGGGAGGTTCCTCAATTTATAGATTTCTTGTTATTTTACATTACAATTGCTATAAAGATGACCCGTATTACTCATAACCAAAACCAAAGTAACAACACAAGGCGGACAATGTTAAGTTTAACAAGGGGGACCACGTAGAGGTGCTCAATCTTACGGAGATACTGTCATTACATTGACAGCGATTGGCAAGATAATAGTAATAACAACAATCTTGATATAGCGCCTAATGCAGAGCCTCTAGGTGCTTAACATAGAAAAAATAGCCCCAATTATACCATTATTAAATGACAAGATACAAGCAATAGCTAAAATTCTAATGGATAAAAAATATGATATACATCAATTATACACATTTCAGAATAACTTAGGGAATAATTAAGTAGAAATTGCAAACCTGTGACAAAGAGATAGAAGAGGACGCCAACCCATTTGCCTCCCTACTAAGAATATATGGGGATACACCTGAATCATCAGCTGCGAGGATCTGTAGTATGTACCCCACAGCGACACAGTAAAGTCTTGATCTAGATGCGACAAGCCACCGTCAGTATTCACAGCCGTGTGATGGACAAGCAAAGGCAAACCACACTGAACAAAGGTAGAATAAATTAATGAACAATTAGGAACTGAAGGCCAGGAGCAAAACAGCCTGGTGATCATGACTAGATAGTATTTTAATTTTTGCATAGATATCGTTACGTTGTGACTATCTAGTCTGACTGAGATTCGTGAAGAATAAAAGCTCTTTTAAGGAAAGCAAAACTCAAGGTGCCATTGTACCACAAATATAACACAACACCAGATATACCCAAAGCACGTTTAGGACGTCGCCAAAGTCAGCATCTCAAGCCCTTGACTATACGCAGATGATCTAGGCCTCACAGCGGATCTGATATCTGCGTGCACAAGATCTACTAACATCAATTAGAGAATGCTGACTAAATGCAAAGACGACGGAATATGGACCGGCAATGAGGAAGATGATCATCAACCTGCACTACAGACGCTACCCAACTCAATGAGTCAGGACGTCAAGTAATCGGTGACCTATGTGACGACAGCAAGAAAAAAGAAAAAAAAGACTTCCTGTCACACAAAGGACCAGCTTGGAATGCCTGCGCCCCCCAAAAAAATAAACACCACCACTTGGTTAATCTGCTATCTCCAATTCTAACAAGCTGAAGTTCTTTAGAGCCTGTGTAGAGAGTCTCCTGTTATATGGACATGAGATCTGGACCATGAAGAAATAGCTACAGGATAAACTGGTGACACCTACACCAGCCTTCTTTTGCGAGTACAAACATATCATATGGAGTGATGAATGACCAAAGCACAGATATATGGCGATATCCTTCCAAAATCATTAATGTTGCCCAATGCCGAGACGATTTGCCGGTCAGGTTATTGTGCGATTGATAGATTAGGCGCATGTGGAGGTACCATGCTCAAAACGGTCGTCGCCCTTTAAATACTTGATGCGATTGTTCGAAATGCATCTGTCAGATGGATCCTGCTGACATCCCCAACTTAATGTCGGACTGGGGAAAATTGGCGCAACATCGTGAACAGCATCTTGGTTGCAAGCCGCTACGATAGTAAGACGCTAAACCCACACACATCTATTTTTTAATTTGTCTTCCCAGTATAGATCCGCTGTGTTACACAATGATGTTACATTCCCCAACCTGAAATTTTAGGAAAAATACAAAGTTCCAAATGCCAGTAACTATGTCCAACCTTCGATGTTTTCAACCAATCAGAAATAGAGCTAGGCTATAATTGGATTGTATTCAAGCCAAGAGTATCAAGCTCAACTGGATTTACCCACTGCAAACACCGAAGAGAAGTTGAGTAAACTCTCTTCCACCGTTAGTTATATCAAGGGGCCTAAATACTTACCAACTGATGCCTAAAATTCCGAGTATATAGACCCTCATCTCTGGTGTTGTCTACGATCTCATGACCTGCAGTTGAGCCCCCAAGATCTAACATTTTTAGCCATCAGGGATTAATTTATTCCTTCACACTGTCCGCTTCTCACTCTGGAGTCCGTCTTGAGCAATTCCTGCTACTTAATAAAAAAGGGGTCTTTGGGGTGACAGTGGTAAAATTTGCACAAACAAAAAAATAAGGTCCTCTAAGTGAAAGTTTAAAAAAAAATAGGAGGTCTGTGTGTGATAACAATGCTGAAAATGGGGGTCTTAAATAGCCTTACATACGCATCACTCCAAATAGGGAGTGATCCCTGGGTGCTAATCTCACTGAATTATCCACATGACATGCATATGACCTCAAATTACAAAACGATTGCATGGATTGACTTTTGTTTTCTATATCCCTTAGCCCTTAGAGTAAAATGACTAGCAACATGACGATCACCAAAAAAGGGAGGTAGCGCTAGTTGTGTTGTTAGATCTGGGAGAACTTCCCTGTAAAAACAAGGCAGGGGGTCCGCTCTGTGATGTTTTTTTAATGGTTGGCAAAAATGGCATGATTTAGCGATTAAGAGATAAGCCTAACATTCATATTCTCCAATATCAATGAACAAGTTAATGCTAATTGACTCAGAACTGAGAAGAAGTTATCATTTTTTATGAATTACCGGCAATTTTGACTCCTCTCCCCTCCGGAATTGGCTTTGTTTTGATATGGTCCAACAAACATGCAAAATAACGTTACTATAAATATGACGAAAAGATTATGGGATATTAGAAATTCCAATAACAGTGTTTGGCAATAGGATTCTGACAATTAGATGGGTACAATGATGCTTTGAATTCATTTTGCAGCAAACAACAGATCGGTTGTCATTACAATTATTGATATGACAGTGTCAAATTGTACTAGGTGACTAAGAGGATTTTCACAGAGTGATTTTCTATAAAACAAATGGAGGAGCGCTCCTCATTAAAGGACTCATACCAAAAAAAAAAATTGTCGGGAAAAGGATCTCATAAAGGACTCTACCAAAAAGAAAACCTTGATCAAGATACGCTTCAGATGAAAGAAACACATAGAGCGACATTCAAAGAACAATCACATATCAAAATGAAACCCTGGTCAGAGAATGATTCTAATTTAAGGACTCAACACACACAAACACAAAAAAACCCATGAGATGTGAGCATTGCACGATACGTCAACATTTACAAGACCAGACATGCCCCTAAGAATTATTATTCATGATAAATAGTTATATAAAAAATTAAAATCTTAACCAGTAATATTTCACACAAAGTTTGCTATTTGGAGTCACTGATTTACATTTGTCTAGATATCTTGACATTTAACAGCCATTTAAAGAAAAAAAAGCCTTACGCTGGCACATTTGCCAACTTGAATTATTTGTTCAGCCACCCACTGCGAAAAAGAAACAGTTAAATGTACAACGTACTGCTTTGGGGCATTGGCAGCCATGTATTGGTCGCATTCTTGAAATATATTCTCTGAATAAAATATAACTCACAGACATGGCTTTCCCTGTTAAATGGCATAAATAAAATGATTACATTTGCCAGGCTTATACTACAGGCAAAAAAAATCTTGGTTGGTGATATTTCACAAAATGTGGTATTTTGGGGGCCATTGTTTTTGGGTCACAATATTGATAATTAACCGCATCTTGAAATCTGGTAAATGTAGCATGTGTCTTTTATCATCACATTAATGCCATAAAATATTGTTTTTCCTCTGCTTTACTAAGAAAAACACAACCTTCTTGGTAAAATTTGGCATTTTGGCGGCCATTTTGTTTTTTACGAATATCTAAAATTGCTCAATGCTGATGGACTGTCAGCAGTTAATTTCTTATAATAGGTGGTCTAAGGAAGCCAAATCCACAAAAAAACTAACTATAGTAATATTTTCTAAGTAAACTGGCTGGCACCCGGACTAAAGTATGATGTATCCATTGCAAAAATTATGCACACAAAGCGTATTATCCAAGTTGTATTTCATTTAGAGCAGTCAGTTTGTGGATCATTAAAATACACAAAATTTGATGGGTGTGGCTAGGCAGAATTTCATTTTGTAGGGTGCACTCTATGTCCAGACTATATTAGAGTTTCCCTTGGAACCAAGTGACCCAGACAGGATGTTGTTTTATACAAAACCACAGAATAGTTGATTAATTGATAAAAGCTAAAGTAGACACCAGGCATTGTTCAATGTTGCATTGTAAGAGAATAACTGGAAATATCACACCCTTGCCATTTCAGAAAGCCTTAACAGCCGTGAAATCTGCCATGCGGCTTCGACGTCTTTCCAACTTTGCTGGTTTCTCAGCTGGCAAGAGCCTCTTAGCCAAGGTTTTTTTTTTTTTTTTTTTTAATAGCTATATTGGTGAAGAACATGCAAATTTAGAGGTCATTGACCTCTGACGTCACGCTCCACCGCTCGCGACACTTAAGACTTTGCTTTTCAGATGGCCCAAGAGATGGCCTATACAAATATCACAACAAGACACCTGGTAAAAAATCAGGATTAAATTACTGGTATCTCCCGGACTATAGGCAGAATTTTTATTTTGTGGGGAGCACTCTATCACCTTCAGAACAAAGTGTCCAGACTATATTAGAGTTTCCCTTGGAACCAAGTGACCCAGACAGGATATTGTTTTATACAGAACCACAGAATAGTTGATTAATTGATAAAAGCTAAAGTAGACACCAGGCATTGTGTTCAATGTTGCATTGTAAGAGAATAACTGGAAATATCACACCGTTGCCATTTCAGAAAGCCTTAACAGCTGTGAAATCTGCCATGCGGCTTCGACGTCTTTCCAACTTTGCCGGTTTCTCAGCTGGCAAGAGTCTCTTAGCCAAGGAAGAAAAAGCCGAAGAGTTGGCAAAGGTAAAAGATTCTGCAGAAGATACTTCCAAGGCCAGCAGTGTGGAAGGTAATTCTGTTGCCAGGTGTGATCTTGCTCTTGTTAGTGATGACAATGAGATGATTGCTGGATGCTCAGAGCTTGTGCATGATAATAACCCGATGCATGCATCTGGAGATGAAAGGCATCAACATGAAGTCATTGATGTAAGCTCTGCTACAGACTCTAATTTGCCAGGCAGAGTAGAGTGTTTAACAAACAAGCATGATTTTACTGACATTGCAACTAATGATAGGTTGTGTGAACTAAAACCACAAGTTACAAAAGTGTTGCATGCTATCAAAGAAGACAATGAAATAATGCAGTTAAAAAGACACAGTGAAGGTGTTCATAAACCAGAAAATCTTGCCTCTTCAGAAAGTGAGGGTGACTTCCTGAACACTCCGTCCTGTCAGCCACCCAGTCATCTTCAAGAGATCCTAGCAGCTAATGTTCCACCAGTGCCAAATGATTTATTCAAGAAGGTGCATTTGTGTTCCTTACAAACTGAAGACTACCCAAAAATTACCTCGCTGGCTGGCGGAACAGTAACAGGATTTATTTGTGAAAGAATCGGTGGTAGTGTAAAAAATGATCCAAATCATGATGGAGTTCCTAAAGTGGACACTACAGATGCTGAGACAACCTTGATGTCTTGTTTCACTGAAATTGTCCCAGATTTAGATCTTGAAGCAGTACCTCCAGGTACTGCTGAAGAAGAGTTATCCAATATGGTTAAGAAAGTGAACTCTGTGCCTGGAGTTGGAGAAAATTGTATTGGGGCTGTTAATGGAAGGCATAATGGCCATACTAATGGTACTGATAGCAAGGCTAATGGCAAGACTAGTGCTAGAATAAATGGCAATGGAGCTGAAAGTTCAGAAATGAATGCTGAAGATCCAGAATCTAAGAATCAAACCACTGATGTGAACAGAAATAAACCTGTTCTGAAAAAGCGGTCTTCTAAGTTGTCTTTGAAATCTAGTCTCAAGGCAATTAAGGAGGATAGAGAATTGTCAGTGGAGAAACCAGACAGCTTGGATGTTTTTAAAACTAATCTGGAATTAAACGTTGATGAGGATGAATTTTCTCCTGTGGACAAACCTCCAAATTCCAAACGATGGTCGCTTGGTTCCGCTGATTCTGTAGATGTGAAAGATGATGACGATGAAAAAGAATCCTTGGCATTTGCATCAAGAGATCCTGATGTAATGGCTGCAGATTCCAGTAGGGGTTCTCCTTCCATGCGTCATCGCCGAAGTGGATTTAGGTTCAATATTGGGGACAGCTCGGTTCCATCTAATGCATTCTGCAATGCTCAAGGTATTGATCCAAAGATGCTCACCGTCACGGAAGTGATGATGAAACTCCACATGCCACATGCCAAAGAACTTGCAATGCGTAGACGGTTAAGTGCTCCTGATGTGGAATTGCCAAAGATGGATGACCTGCAGCAGGAAAAGGAAAGACGTGTCTCCTCTGTTTTAGATAAATCCGTCCCGTCCGATCCGCCAGTATTCTCCCCGGGTTTAAGCAAGCAACGATTTACTTTGACAGGTCTTCGAGACACTCACTCTGAGGACGTTAAGAATGGACTGGAATTCTTGAACTGCCAAACTGATCCGAAACTAAATCTGTCGCCTGTGCACAGAATTATGTTACTAAGGTTTAATCCTATTGTCAGGTTCCTATTGGGACTACTGTTTGGATTGGTAATGGGACTAGTCATCAGGACAACACTTAACCTGGACTCTTGATAAAGTCAATGTCTGTCTTTCTTGATAGTAGAAGACGAGACATAAGTATGTCAACAAGTGGTCACCTTACAGAAGTGGCCAAAAAAGTAGGAAATGCTGCAGTGAAGACAAAAACCTTTGGGCAGCTATTCCTGAAGGGGCCTAACTTAAAAGCCAGGCTTAAACCAGGGTTAGTCCAACATGAGCGGACCTTTTTTCTTTCATCATACTCTGAAAGTGAAATGTAATAGGTGAGAAAATTCCTCACCTATGGGATGGGCCGATGAAGAATTTTATCACTTAATAAATCACACTTTCACAGTATGATGAGAATTATGGTCCATTCAACTTTCACAGTATGATGAGAATTATGGTCCATTCATGAAGGACTAACCCAGGTTTAAACCTGACTTTAAAGTTACACTCCCCTCGAGAATACCAGCCTCAGAGTTTGGACCAACAGAAGCCAAATCAAAAATGCCATTGTTTTATAAGGGGTTCATGTATGTATGTTGCAGTGTGAGTGCAACTCGGTTATCTGCAATAGTTGTATTATATGTCGCACATTTAGACAAACTGCCAGTGAATATTCACATCAGACGATGGCCCAAGAGATTGGTTCCTCAGTAACTGAACAATATCAGGGGCCACTGTGTAAGATTTTGCATTAGGGTGCATCTGATGCCCCTCATGTCAATCAATTTTCTTGTACCTAGTCTTAAAGTGTGCCACTTGTCAAAATAATAACCTCCACCAAATTAAAATTCATTCGGATCTCGGCAAGGGTTTTTTTTTTTTTTTTTTTTTTTTTTCTTTCATCATACTCTGAAAGTGAAATGTAATAGGTGAGAAAATTCCTCACCTATGGGATGGGCCGATGAAGAATTTTATCACTTAATAAATCACACTTTCACAGTATGATGAGAATTATGGTCCATTCAACTTTCACAGTATGATGAGAATTATGGTCCATTCATGAAGGACTAACCCAGGTTTAAACCTGACTTTAAAGTTAGACTCCCCTCGAGAATACCAGCCTCATAGTTTGGACCAACAGAAGCCAAATCAAAAATGCCATTGTTTTATAAGGGGTTCATGTATGTATGTTGCAGTGTGAGTGCAACTCGGTTATCTACAATAGTTGTATTATATGTCGCACATTTAGACAAACTGCCAGTGAATATTCACATCATCATCAGACGATGGCTCTAGAGATTAGTTCCTCAGTAACTGAACAATATCAGGGGCCACTGTGTATGATTTTGCATGCTGAACATTTAATTAAACTTAAGCGACAAAATACCATTATTGTACTTGTAGATACAACCTTCTTGCTCTCACAAGACAATTACAACCTTTAGATTTCAGGTTTATGCAGGTGCAGATGCATAAGAGACATAATGCCTAACTTTCCACATCTTGCTTCTTGCATGGTAAAGTTAGGCATTGTGTCTCTTATGCATTTGCACACACATAAGCCTGGAATCTAAAGGTTGTAAGTATCATTGTGTATAAGCACTTGATTATACCCAAGGGCAGGTGTGCATATTTGCAAAACAATAGACCCCTTGCAATAGATGGCCATGTTGTAGGGTAAGCCATCACATTCCCGTATTACAATACATTCACACTCAGGTGGCTTGTTATATAAGTGTTTGTATTGGAGGACAGGCAGGATTCACGTACAGTGTAGTGTAGTATTGCAAAGGGTCTTTTTTGCCTATCAAGGGCATAGACAAGCACATTGTATGTATGTATAAATTATGTATACGCAAGAACCCCATTCACACTTACCCAACAGTTGTCACTTGACCCATCAAAACAAAAACGAACAATTTTCTCACTTTTATACTTATATTCAACTTGAAAACAGTAACGCAGTGTTACAGACAATAAGCCTAATCGGCATTATGACTTCCGGTTGACTGCGCATGTGCAGGTCAGATTCGCGGGCGAGGTCAGTAGTCCTCAACACGACGAGGTTGCTGTACTTCTCCAATGCGATGAACTTAGTAGCTACATGAATTCATTCGATTTTTCCTGTCTTTTACCACATTAATCATTCCAATTGAAGCAAAATATTTTTGTCGGTATATACAAATGTGACAAAGGTATGAAAACCAAACAGCACACGAAACTCAATAGCAAGGCATTTTTGTGGTAACGGCAGAGTTCATCGCATTGGAAAACTACAGTAACCTCATCGTGTTTTCAAGATTTTAGGACGCCCGAGATCGGCGTGATATTACCCACAATGCATCACGAATCTGTAATGCCGATTTCGCTTATTGTGCAGTGTAAACTTGACATTCCCAAGACTTACAAAATATAATATACTCCCATGTAAAATTTTGCGAAAGATCATAATTACAGGGGCGGCACCAGGCGGGTGGCAGGGAGGGGTTTAAAAATTCAGGAATAACAGGGGTTTTAAGCAATAAATTGCGTAAAAAGTAGGGTTTTCAACCTATATGAGTTCATTTTGTACTGTTTTGCCCCCCTATGATGTTTCGCCCCTCCTATGATTTTACCCTGGCGCCGCCCCTGCATAATTATACCAGTTTTTCAAAGACCTAAAGGTTGACTCAGAGATTTTGGAATATATTTTTTTTTGTGTAGAACTAAAGATATCCCCCTAAAGCACTCAATTCCAAGGTTTGAGATGAAACAGATTTTTTGTTTTGATGTAATGAACATTTATGTGTAGTATAACAGTACCATAGAATACCGCGTAAAAAACAGAAATTCTGGATCCGGAATTTTATTGCAAAGTTGTGATTTTCTCCATGAAGGAGAGCAATTTGAGATTAGCTATTTCACACAGTGATTAGCCCTTGGACAAGCATTATTTATATGCCAAAAAACATGATTTGTTAAAAAATCGAGGGCGCCACCATCCTCGGGAAATCTCAGAGTCAGCCTTTAATTTTGAGAAAAATGAATAAAGCAGTGGTATAAGTTCAAAATCTGAATCTGTGATATTGAACCTTATCCAAATTTTAGGCTGAATGTGACTGTAGTGCTTTCTCATGTTTTTTTAAAGTTACAATGTTCTTATCTTTATAATCTTCCCAATTTGAAGTCTTCCACAATAATTTTTAAGCTTTTATATCATATTTATATCCTAACATGTTTAGAGTAAGTAAACTGTATATTTATTGATAATACTGTGCTTGTATCATTGCAGTAATTTTACCAATTTTTCTCAAGAACATTTTTAATTTTAGAGCAAAATTCTTAAGAGTGAAATCAAACATCTGAAGGGTGAAACCTATTCTGAATGTAACAACGAACAGAAAATTGAAAAGTGACTTCCCTCCTATGCCCATGATATACTTGCCGTCGCAGCGTGTAAAATGTAAAATCACTAGTGAAAAACTGCTCATAGCGTTTTGTCAATCGCTTCCAGCGTCAATATCACTGATAGCGTCGAGCAATTGAGTCGCATTCAAGTCAAGTGGCTTGCGTCAAGTCGTTTGGGTATGCTAGTGACTTATCGATTAGATATCGGCAGTCGCTTTTCCAATCAGCAACGAAAGTGATGTCATAAAAAGATGCTACGCTCCTTGCGATTGCTTAGTATATCATGGGCATTAGAATATTTTTGAAAGAGTGAAATGCAGTGTTCAAGAGTATTTCACTTTTGATATGGAGTGAGTGAAATTGCTGCATTGACCATTAAACTAGTCACTCTTAAGAAATATCTATATTAAGTTTGTTTTTATAGTGCACAGCATTTATACCCTACAAGTAACTGTATCACTGTATATTTGACCTGAATCTTAGATCTTCATTACAATGCCTAACCCTGACCCCAATAATAAATAATAATAATAATAATAATTGTCACTTATAAAGGGCTACAGCAAAGTAATAAAGTATCCAAGCGCTGATCTTATCCAACCTTACCCTGACCCTAATTATAAACCCACCACCTACAACATGTTAACCCTAAACATAATTACCCACTGTACTCACATATGTGCACATTTTCATGGAACTTGGATGTAATGGTCCTTGGGTAGTACCCCACAAGTTAGGTCATGGCCCCAAAAATGCTGACCTCATGTGACCTTTGACCCCATTCACAAACCACAACAGCAGACGACACATGTGTTTGACAAACGCTGTATTTTTAAACGATTTCTTTAGCCAAGAAAGGCAGTTATTGCAATAGCATTTTCCTTCTGTGTGTTTTGGTATGATGTATGTTATTATTGTTTAGGTTTTATGTCCAAGATTATCATTTAAATGGGGGCTTGAGGTGAGTTGACATATTTAAAGCGGCACTGGCACATTTTCAGAAAATATGAAATTTCTTCAATTTGCTCGTAAATGATAGTCTAGGCCATTGGGAAGAATAGAGATATATTTTTCACATGAAAATAACATACCCAAAAACAGATAGGGATATTAATAAGAGGCTAAAGACATCCAGGTAATTTGTAAGCTAACTTTTAAGTTTGCCATAACTTAATCAACAAATGTGTCTATATACATGAATATGCATAGACTCATACTCATTGATATTAAAACCACAAAGGTCACAGACAGGTCAAACAATGTGCATGCTGTGAGAATCAACTCTAGCGTGTTTCTGGTGTTACACGCCATGTCCGCATTTTCTGCTGAATTAATGATAAAATTGTTGTTTACCCATGAGCACGCTGATGTGGGCTTAATAATTTCAGGTGAGGGCTAATGTATATAAAAGCTTTACTACCATGCAAAAATATAAATTTTGAAAAAATAGAGGGCGCACTATTTTTCAAATGTGCCAGTGTCTCTTTAAGATCAAAGGACTTCAATATCAACAAAACTTGGTGACATTTAGTCTTTGGGAATGGGACCTGAGAGGGTCATATGTCATGTAGGAGTCAAATGAATTCATTGTCAATTTGGATTTGTTAAATTGTTAAGTGTTCTCACATGAAAAGTCAGACCACAGTATCAACCAAACCTGGAGGCAACGATCCATTAGGCGACTACTTGCACATACGTCAAGGTTTGTCTATCAGCATGGTTGAATGTGATTGGTTTGAATGTAAAGTATGGGGGTGGGCATGTTCGAATAAAATATGATGTTAAAATGTTAAAGGGGTAAGCAGCAATAATGTGAGAGGATAAAAAATTGGAAATTTATTATAATCAGCTTATAAATTAGGGATAAGTTTGTACGATTCCATTTAAAATAATGTTAATGCAGGGCAAAATTGCAAAATAGTTTAAAGAATGAAGTATTTAGGAAATTGCAAAATAGTTTAAAGAATGAAGTATTTAGGAAATTTGTCATTTTGGCGGCCATTTTGTTTTTTACGAATATCTAAAATTGCTCAATGCTGATGGACTGTCAGCAGTTAATTTCTTATAATAGGTGGTCTAAGGAAGCCAAATCCACAAAAAAACTAACTATAGTAATATTTTCTAAGTAAACTGGCTGGCACCCGGACTAAAGTATGATGTATCCATTGCAAAAATTATGCACACAAAGCGTATTATCCAAGTTGTATTTCATTAGAGCAGTCAGTTTGTGGATCATTAAAATACACAAAATTTGATGGGTGTGGCTAGGCAGAATTTCATTTTGTAGGGTGCACTCTATGTCCAGACTATATTAGAGTTTCCCTTGGAACCAAGTGACCCAGACAGGATGTTGTTTTATACAAAACCACAGAATAGTTGATTAATTGATAAAAGCTAAAGTAGACACCAGGCATTGTTCAATGTTGCATTGTAAGAGAATAACTGGAAATATCACACCCTTGCCATTTCAGAAAGCCTTAACAGCCGTGAAATCTGCCATGCGGCTTCGACGTCTTTCCAACTTTGCTGGTTTCTCAGCTGGCACACGAGCCTCTTAGCCAAGGAAGAAAAAGCTGAAGAATTGGCAAAGGTAAGAGTCGGCGGAGATACTTCCAAGTCCATCAGTGTGTGAAGGTAATTCCTGTTGCAGGTTGTGCTTTTGCTGTTGGATGGGCTTTTTAACACCTCGTTAGTGAGACAATGAGATTATTGCTGGATTGCCAGAGCTTGTGCATGATAATAACCCGATGCATGCATCTGGAGATGAAAGGGCATCACATGACGTCATTGATGTAAGCTCTGCTACAGACCTAATTTGGGGGGGGGGTGCAGGCAGAGTAAGAGTTTAACAAACAAGCATGCTTACTGACTTTGCACTAATTATAGGTTTTGTTAAAACTAAAACCAAAAGTTACACAAGTTTTGCATGCCTATCAAAGAAGACCGTGAATAATGCAGTTACAAGACACAGTGAAGGTGTCCAGAAACCAGAAAATCTTGCCTACTCAGAAAGTGGGGGTGACTTCCTGAACACTCCGTCCTGTCAGTCCACCAGTCCTCTTCAAGAATCCTAGCAGCTAATTTATTCCCCCTTTGCCAATGATTTATTCAGAAGTGCATTGTGTTCCTTACAACCTGAAAACACCCAAAATTACTCCTTGCTGGCGGAACAGTTAAAGGATTTATTTGTGAAAGAATCGGTGATAATGTAGAAAATGATCAAATCATGATGAAGGGGTTCCTAAGGTGGAGACTACAGATGCTGAGACAACCCTAAGGTCTGTTTCCTGAAATTGTCCAGATTTAGATCTTGAAGCATTACCTCCAGGTACTTGCTGAAGAATAGTTTATCCAATATGTTAAAAAGGGAACTCTGTGCCTGGAGTTGGAGAAAATTGTATTGGGGCTGTTAATGGAAGGCATAATGGCCATACTAATGGTACTGATAGCAAGGCTAATGGCAAGACTAGTGCTAGAATAAATGGCAATGGAGCTGAAAGTTCAGAAATGAATGCTGAAGATCCAGAATCTAAGAATCAAACCACTGATGTGAACAGAAATAAACCTGTTCTGAAAAAGCGGTCTTCTAAGTTGTCTTTGAAATCTAGTCTCAAGGCAATTAAGGAGGATAGAGAATTGTCAGTGGAGAAACCAGACAGCTTGGATGTTTTTAAAACTAATCTGGAATTAAACGTTGATGAGGATGAATTTTCTCCTGTGGACAAACCTCCAAATTCCAAACGATGGTCGCTTGGTTCCGCTGATTCTGTAGATGTGAAAGATGATGACGATGAAAAAGAATCCTTGGCATTTGCATCAAGAGATCCTGATGTAATGGCTGCAGATTCCAGTAGGGGTTCTCCTTCCATGCGTCATCGCCGAAGTGGATTTAGGTTCAATATTGGGGACAGCTCGGTTCCATCTAATGCATTCTGCAATGCTCAAGGTATTGATCCAAAGATGCTCACCGTCACGGAAGTGATGATGAAACTCCACATGCCACATGCCAAAGAACTTGCAATGCGTAGACGGTTAAGTGCTCCTGATGTGGAATTGCCAAAGATGGATGACCTGCAGCAGGAAAAGGAAAGACGTGTCTCCTCTGTTTTAGATAAATCCGTCCCGTCCGATCCGCCAGTATTCTCCCCGGGTTTAAGCAAGCAACGATTTACTTTGACAGGTCTTCGAGACACTCACTCTGAGGACGTTAAGAATGGACTGGAATTCTTGAACTGCCAAACTGATCCGAAACTAAATCTGTCGCCTGTGCACAGAATTATGTTACTAAGGTTTAATCCTATTGTCAGGTTCCTATTGGGACTACTGTTTGGATTGGTAATGGGACTAGTCATCAGGACAACACTTAACCTGGACTCTTGATAAAGTCAATGTCTGTCTTTCTTGATAGTAGAAGACGAGACATAAGTATGTCAACAAGTGGTCACCTTACAGAAGTGGCCAAAAAAGTAGGAAATGCTGCAGTGAAGACAAAAACCTTTGGGCAGCTATTCCTGAAGGGGCCTAACTTAAAAGCCAGGCTTAAACCAGGGTTAGTCCAACATGAGCGGACCTTTTTTCTTTCATCATACTCTGAAAGTGAAATGTAATAGGTGAGAAAATTCCTCACCTATGGGATGGGCCGATGAAGAATTTTATCACTTAATAAATCACACTTTCACAGTATGATGAGAATTATGGTCCATTCAACTTTCACAGTATGATGAGAATTATGGTCCATTCATGAAGGACTAACCCAGGTTTAAACCTGACTTTAAAGTTACACTCCCCTCGAGAATACCAGCCTCAGAGTTTGGACCAACAGAAGCCAAATCAAAAATGCCATTGTTTTATAAGGGGTTCATGTATGTATGTTGCAGTGTGAGTGCAACTCGGTTATCTGCAATAGTTGTATTATATGTCGCACATTTAGACAAACTGCCAGTGAATATTCACATCAGACGATGGCCCAAGAGATTGGTTCCTCAGTAACTGAACAATATCAGGGGCCACTGTGTAAGATTTTGCATTAGGGTGCATCTGATGCCCCTCATGTCAATCAATTTTCTTGTACCTAGTCTTAAAGTGTGCCACTTGTCAAAATAATAACCTCCACCAAATTAAAATTCATTCGGATCTCGGCAAGGGTTTTTTTTTTTTTTTTTTTTTTTTTTCTTTCATCATACTCTGAAAGTGAAATGTAATAGGTGAGAAAATTCCTCACCTATGGGATGGGCCGATGAAGAATTTTATCACTTAATAAATCACACTTTCACAGTATGATGAGAATTATGGTCCATTCAACTTTCACAGTATGATGAGAATTATGGTCCATTCATGAAGGACTAACCCAGGTTTAAACCTGACTTTAAAGTTAGACTCCCCTCGAGAATACCAGCCTCATAGTTTGGACCAACAGAAGCCAAATCAAAAATGCCATTGTTTTATAAGGGGTTCATGTATGTATGTTGCAGTGTGAGTGCAACTCGGTTATCTACAATAGTTGTATTATATGTCGCACATTTAGACAAACTGCCAGTGAATATTCACATCATCATCAGACGATGGCTCTAGAGATTAGTTCCTCAGTAACTGAACAATATCAGGGGCCACTGTGTATGATTTTGCATGCTGAACATTTAATTAAACTTAAGCGACAAAATACCATTATTGTACTTGTAGATACAACCTTCTTGCTCTCACAAGACAATTACAACCTTTAGATTTCAGGTTTATGCAGGTGCAGATGCATAAGAGACATAATGCCTAACTTTCCACATCTTGCTTCTTGCATGGTAAAGTTAGGCATTGTGTCTCTTATGCATTTGCACACACATAAGCCTGGAATCTAAAGGTTGTAAGTATCATTGTGTATAAGCACTTGATTATACCCAAGGGCAGGTGTGCATATTTGCAAAACAATAGACCCCTTGCAATAGATGGCCATGTTGTAGGGTAAGCCATCACATTCCCGTATTACAATACATTCACACTCAGGTGGCTTGTTATATAAGTGTTTGTATTGGAGGACAGGCAGGATTCACGTACAGTGTAGTGTAGTATTGCAAAGGGTCTTTTTTGCCTATCAAGGGCATAGACAAGCACATTGTATGTATGTATAAATTATGTATACGCAAGAACCCCATTCACACTTACCCAACAGTTGTCACTTGACCCATCAAAACAAAAACGAACAATTTTCTCACTTTTATACTTATATTCAACTTGAAAACAGTAACGCAGTGTTACAGACAATAAGCCTAATCGGCATTATGACTTCCGGTTGACTGCGCATGTGCAGGTCAGATTCGCGGGCGAGGTCAGTAGTCCTCAACACGACGAGGTTGCTGTACTTCTCCAATGCGATGAACTTAGTAGCTACATGAATTCATTCGATTTTTCCTGTCTTTTACCACATTAATCATTCCAATTGAAGCAAAATATTTTTGTCGGTATATACAAATGTGACAAAGGTATGAAAACCAAACAGCACACGAAACTCAATAGCAAGGCATTTTTGTGGTAACGGCAGAGTTCATCGCATTGGAAAACTACAGTAACCTCATCGTGTTTTCAAGATTTTAGGACGCCCGAGATCGGCGTGATATTACCCACAATGCATCACGAATCTGTAATGCCGATTTCGCTTATTGTGCAGTGTAAACTTGACATTCCCAAGACTTACAAAATATAATATACTCCCATGTAAAATTTTGCGAAAGATCATAATTACAGGGGCGGCACCAGGCGGGTGGCAGGGAGGGGTTTAAAAATTCAGGAATAACAGGGGTTTTAAGCAATAAATTGCGTAAAAAGTAGGGTTTTCAACCTATATGAGTTCATTTTGTACTGTTTTGCCCCCCTATGATGTTTCGCCCCTCCTATGATTTTACCCTGGCGCCGCCCCTGCATAATTATACCAGTTTTTCAAAGACCTAAAGGTTGACTCAGAGATTTTGGAATATATTTTTTTTTGTGTAGAACTAAAGATATCCCCCTAAAGCACTCAATTCCAAGGTTTGAGATGAAACAGATTTTTTGTTTTGATGTAATGAACATTTATGTGTAGTATAACAGTACCATAGAATACCGCGTAAAAAACAGAAATTCTGGATCCGGAATTTTATTGCAAAGTTGTGATTTTCTCCATGAAGGAGAGCAATTTGAGATTAGCTATTTCACACAGTGATTAGCCCTTGGACAAGCATTATTTATATGCCAAAAAACATGATTTGTTAAAAAATCGAGGGCGCCACCATCCTCGGGAAATCTCAGAGTCAGCCTTTAATTTTGAGAAAAATGAATAAAGCAGTGGTATAAGTTCAAAATCTGAATCTGTGATATTGAACCTTATCCAAATTTTAGGCTGAATGTGACTGTAGTGCTTTCTCATGTTTTTTTAAAGTTACAATGTTCTTATCTTTATAATCTTCCCAATTTGAAGTCTTCCACAATAATTTTTAAGCTTTTATATCATATTTATATCCTAACATGTTTAGAGTAAGTAAACTGTATATTTATTGATAATACTGTGCTTGTATCATTGCAGTAATTTTACCAATTTTTCTCAAGAACATTTTTAATTTTTAGAGCAAAATTCTTAAGAGTGAAATCAAACATCTGAAGGGTGAAACCTATTCTGAATGTAACAACGAACAGAAAATTGAAAAGTGACTTCCCTCCTATGCCCATGATATACTTGCCGTCGCAGCGTGTAAAATGTAAAATCACTAGTGAAAAACTGCTCATAGCGTTTTGTCAATCGCTTCCAGCGTCAATATCACTGATAGCGTCGAGCAATTGAGTCGCATTCAAGTCAAGTGGCTTGCGTCAAGTCGTTTGGGTATGCTAGTGACTTATCGATTAGATATCGGCAGTCGCTTTTCCAATCAGCAACGAAAGTGATGTCATAAAAAGATGCTACGCTCCTTGCGATTGCTTAGTATATCATGGGCATTAGAATATTTTTGAAAGAGTGAAATGCAGTGTTCAAGAGTATTTCACTTTTGATATGGAGTGAGTGAAATTGCTGCATTGACCATTAAACTAGTCACTCTTAAGAAATATCTATATTAAGTTTGTTTTTATAGTGCACAGCATTTATACCCTACAAGTAACTGTATCACTGTATATTTGACCTGAATCTTAGATCTTCATTACAATGCCTAACCCTGACCCCAATAATAAATAATAATAATAATAATAATTGTCACTTATAAAGGGCTACAGCAAAGTAATAAAGTATCCAAGCGCTGATCTTATCCAACCTTACCCTGACCCTAATTATAAACCCACCACCTACAACATGTTAACCCTAAACATAATTACCCACTGTACTCACATATGTGCACATTTTCATGGAACTTGGATGTAATGGTCCTTGGGTAGTACCCCACAAGTTAGGTCATGGCCCCAAAAATGCTGACCTCATGTGACCTTTGACCCCATTCACAAACCACAACAGCAGACGACACATGTGTTTGACAAACGCTGTATTTTTAAACGATTTCTTTAGCCAAGAAAGGCAGTTATTGCAATAGCATTTTCCTTCTGTGTGTTTTGGTATGATGTATGTTATTATTGTTTAGGTTTTATGTCCAAGATTATCATTTAAATGGGGGCTTGAGGTGAGTTGACATATTTAAAGCGGCACTGGCACATTTTCAGAAAATATGAAATTTCTTCAATTTGCTCGTAAATGATAGTCTAGGCCATTGGGAAGAATAGAGATATATTTTTCACATGAAAATAACATACCCAAAAACAGATAGGGATATTAATAAGAGGCTAAAGACATCCAGGTAATTTGTAAGCTAACTTTTAAGTTTGCCATAACTTAATCAACAAATGTGTCTATATACATGAATATGCATAGACTCATACTCATTGATATTAAAACCACAAAGGTCACAGACAGGTCAAACAATGTGCATGCTGTGAGAATCAACTCTAGCGTGTTTCTGGTGTTACACGCCATGTCCGCATTTTCTGCTGAATTAATGATAAAATTGTTGTTTACCCATGAGCACGCTGATGTGGGCTTAATAATTTCAGGTGAGGGCTAATGTATATAAAAGCTTTACTACCATGCAAAAATATAAATTTTGAAAAAATAGAGGGCGCACTATTTTTCAAATGTGCCAGTGTCTCTTTAAGATCAAAGGACTTCAATATCAACAAAACTTGGTGACATTTAGTCTTTGGGAATGGGACCTGAGAGGGTCATATGTCATGTAGGAGTCAAATGAATTCATTGTCAATTTGGATTTGTTAAATTGTTAAGTGTTCTCACATGAAAAGTCAGACCACAGTATCAACCAAACCTGGAGGCAACGATCCATTAGGCGACTACTTGCACATACGTCAAGGTTTGTCTATCAGCATGGTTGAATGTGATTGGTTTGAATGTAAAGTATGGGGGTGGGCATGTTCGAATAAAATATGATGTTAAAATGTTAAAGGGGTAAGCAGCAATAATGTGAGAGGATAAAAAATTGGAAATTTATTATAATCAGCTTATAAATTAGGGATAAGTTTGTACGATTCCATTTAAAATAATGTTAATGCAGGGCAAAATTGCAAAATAGTTTAAAGAATGAAGTATTTAGGAAATTGCAAAATAGTTTAAAGAATGAAGTATTTAGGAAATTTGTCATACCATCTCTTGCAAATTGACATGCAATGATGGTGACTCAAAATGTACACTAAACAGCTGATTGTGGTACACACCAGATTGGAATAAAAAAAGATCAATGTATGTGTTTTTAAACTGTACAGGTCATGGTGCACAATATTACGCTTTAAAATGGGATATATTTGCAAGGAAATTCTTCTGATCTCAAGTCAGAATTTTTATATGCACATATAAA
>JAMKCH010053606.1:0-10210 GCA_023653785.1 Ophioderma brevispina
TGATATTTGGGGAGGGGGAATGAGGTGGGTAAATTGTTTTTCTTTCCCTCCCCCCCCCCCCCCCGGACCAATTTGTTAAGTTTAAGGTTCCATATTTACCCCCTCTTCAAAGTTCTACATGTAACAAATTCTTTTTTAGTTTTTGGCCTTAGGGTTAGGGATTTTCCTAGTGTAGGCCATAAATAAAATAATTTGTTTCCTGTACAATTTGAAGGGAACTCGTCCCGCGATCGACTATGGACCCGTTAAAATTAGCAAATTGGCCCAAACAGTCTCAGAATTTCATTGTTTGCCTTGATCTGCAATAGTTAGAATGTGCACGTGGAAAGATGTGGGAAACAGTTACAATTAAATCATACATTACTTTTATTGGCAATACAAACAAAATTAACCAATACGATATTGCAAAGCATACTCATTGCTATAAAACTTGTAAACATATTTTGGAAAAGTTTGGGACAAGTTTGGCTGTATAAGGTCATAAGTAACCTTGATGATTTGAATTGCAAAGCGTGAATATGGTGTGATTTACTTTGTTGTTATAATACTTTTTTTTTTTTTTTAAAAAAAGTTTGAATAAAGAAAGTTTTCCTTGAACCCCTACCAAATTATGTGGGCCAGAATATGTCTGACCCTTGACACCCGAGACGAATATTATAACTAAAGTTGACACTTAAAGCGGCACAGGCAAATTTTCAACGAAATGTGAAATTATTGTTCAATTTTACTCACAAATGATAGTATAGGCTATTGCAAGAATACAGATATTTTGTCACATAAAATAACATGCCAAACCAATATGGGGCATAAAAAGATGCTAAAGATAAACCAGTTAATTTGTATGCTAACTTTGCTGTAACTTTAATCACCAATTCCTGATTACATGCATGATGAATAGACTCGTACTCATTGATATTAAAACAGGTCACAGATCGGTCAAGCAGGGTAGATGCTGCATGCCGTTAGAATCAACTCCACATGTTTTATGTTAAATGTCATCTGTCAGCTGATGATAATGGGAGTCATTGTTATTATGAAATCATCTGTTTCCCATCTCGGTGCTGATGTGAGGGCTTAATCATTTCAGGTGAGGAGCTAATGTATAAGCTTTTACAACCTTGAAAACAGTGGCGTACCGAGACAGTCAACCCAGAGGGGGCAAATTCCAAGTCCTTCCCCTCTAGAGGGGTCAAAAATTCGTAAATGCCCGGTGATTTGCTTCAATTAGATCTGATTTGACAAAACACAATTTACTTTAATTTTGCGTCGATTTTTTTTTTTGATTTGGCCTGAAATTGGTTGAAATTCCCAAAAAGACTGATAAAAAGCACATTTGGCCATATCGTCCCGCTTTTTCCGAGCCATGCGTGGGCAACTTGGCCCCCCCCTGCCCCGGACGGTAACGCCGACCGGCTTTAAAAATATAAAGGTTTACATCTGGGCACACCATTTTTCAAGTACACAAACAACTATATCACAACTATATGATGCACTGGTAATACAGAGAAAGCTATATGACCATGTAGGAACCTGCCATTGATTGGGCCAATTAATGGGTCTGAGCTCAATACTTGAAAGGCCTATAAAGAGTGGTCCGAGCTTTGAAAAGTGATCTAGTTTCGAGTTAACCCGCCTCGGTACACAAAACACAACCATCGTTATTTGAAGGATGAATATATGAGATTTAAGAAAAATGATGGTTTGTGGTTAACTTTGGTGGCAGGGATGATTCTGGCCGAAAAATGTATTTGGGCTGCAAATTAAGCTGAAATTATTTTTTTTTTTTCAATTTGTTTAAAGTACAAATATTACAATATTTTTTTATGGTACGGTATCCTTTTTGTTATTGATATAGGTTTTATACATTGCATATTTAGGGTTCAGGTAATACTCGTTGTGGTGACATGTGGTAAAAAAGATGTGTTTTTAGGGGAAAAAAAGTGATTCTAGACCATTTATATATTGTATAAAACAGAAATCTATAATATAAATGTCAGAGATTGATAGTATTGCATCATGATTAAAATTTGTTTTACTAAGAAATTAATAAATCTTGATTTTCTTAAGTTTTCAATATTCAGAGGGTCATAAGTAAAGAACTACACCCCTCAGATTCTTCAAACTTGGCATTCTGGATAACCTTTTGCTGCAGATTGCAAATATGTGAACAGAAAAAATGCACCTTGCCCCAATTTGAAATAACAGGGGGTCAAAAAATGGCTCGAAAACCACTCGGACCATACTTTTGGGGGCCCATAAGTCAAAAAGTAAAAGTGATATAACTTCCAAATTTGTGCTGGAGATAGCTAATCTTAAATACTACCCTTGTGTACAATCTTATACTTATATCAGCTTCGTTGGAAGAGATATAGCTGTCGCAGAAAGTAAAAATTCCAATTTGACCTTGACTTGGCCCCCCCTATAAACCAATGTCAGACATTCTGCACCAAATTCTGCTTGAAATATGTTTGAGGAGGGTCCTTGCTTAATATTTTGGCAAAGTTTCATTGTGGTGTCTAAGTGTCTTCTATAAGTAACTGGTCTTCAAAAAGCCCTATTTCATGTAATTCAGTTTTGAAAGAATTCCTATTGAAACACACAGGAAACCTGAACTTTGCAAACTGGGTATTAACTTGCACAGTTCACTTTTTACTCTATAATTCAATTAGAATAATTAAAGTATTATAAATTCCTTACCAAACAAGACACCAAGCTGAAATTTGGTCCATACCAAGATCAGGTGCTAATAAGGTGATGATATTGATTTCAATTTCATTGTTTAAGTTCTACAAGGTCAAACTTGGATTCAAAGTCTTAAAACTGCACTTGAATACCCAGGTTGCAAAGTTCAGAATTCTGTGTACATTTCAATGGGAACTTTGTCTGATATTAGTTGAAAGTTTAGATTCTTTGCAGCCTGTTTAACTACATATGGCAGTTAGACACCATGTTGAAACTTTGCACACAACTTCAGCAGGGGCCCCTCTTAACCATATTTCAAGCAGAATTTGGTGCAAAATGTCTGACATTGATTTTTAGGGGGGTCAAGTCAAGGTTAATTTGGACTTTTTGCTTTTTGTGACAGCTATATCTCTTCCAATAAAGCTGATATAAGTATATGATTGTACACAAGGGTAGCATTCAAGATAAGCTTTCACCAGCCCAAATTTGGAAGTTATATCACCTTTACTTTTTGACTTATGGGCCCCCCAAAGTATGGTCCGAGTGGTTTTGGGGCCATTTTGACCCCCTGTTATTTTAAATTGGGGCAAGATGCATTTTTCTGTTCACATATTTGTAATCTGCAGCAAAAGGTTATCCAGAATACCAAGTTTGAAGGATCTGAGGGGTGTAGTTCTTTACTTATGGCCCTCTGAATATTGAATTTCACACCGGTACATGTTTTGGAGGTGACCCCCCCTCAAATTTAAAATTGCTGTAGCGTGAAAACGAAGAGGTACAGAGCTCAAATTTTCAGGATTTTAGTTTCTCATGAATATCTTTCAATACACCAAAAAAGAAAGAAATCCATGAGGTGATGGTGCACTCGATTTGTTGAATTGGCATGGAATGACCTGCTGTAACTGTGTTCCATGCTCAACAGTAATTCACTAAATTTTAATTTCACTAAAGACCCTTGCAGTAAATTCTCAAGACTCAAAATGATAATATGGGTCATAATATTAACCTTTGTTTTTCCCTTAACAAATGTTATTTTGGTGCATTTTTAACAATACTTAAGTGTGTGTGTCAGTCTGTGTGTGTATGCATGTGTTGCATTTTGGTTGGGTTGACTGTTTTTTGTATCTCTTGCCCAAAAGCTTGGACCAATTGCAGCCAAATACACGTACACCACAGAAGAACCACTGGCCCAAGGTTCTTATGTGGTGTACTCCGTTTGTTGTGAGAATTCATGTGGGCCGATTCTTCGAAAATCTATCTGGTTTTCCCGCCACAAATCAAATGCTACGATCACAAATTTTTTGTAAGTTTTAGCACTGACCCAGGGGTCGATTTAGGAAATAAAATTCACATGCACCATTTTGATTTTTCCTTGAAAGTTGGCTGAAAAACACAAAATTTTGCATGCACAGGCAAAATTTTGCATGCACTGAGCCAATTTTACATGCATTTGTGCATGTAAAACCCCTCTAAATCGAGCCCTGCTACTGACCCAAGGCCCATATGATTTGCACACAGACTGGGGTCAAAGGTTATGTGGTTGGATTAAAGGGGCATTCTGTCATTTTGGTTAGGTTGACTGTTTTTTGTATCTCCTGCCCAAACACTTGCTGTCAAACTTGATCAGAAGAACCGCTGGCCGAAGGTTCAAATGCTGTGTAATCCGATTGGTGGAAGACCTGTTTCACAGGTAGATGCAACTTTTGTCAACCAAGGGGTCCAATTTTCAAACTTGATAAAAACTTTGTGTTTATTCATGAGGTTAATAGTGGAGCGGTCAGGACTGCAAATTGGTCGGGAACCCCTCCCCTCGGTACAACAAAATACAACCACTTTTTTTCGAATGATATTAATGTAGAATTTACGAAAATGATGTTTGTGGTAAAACAATTTGGTGGCAGGGGTGTTTTTTGGCCAAAAAACTATTTGTGGGCTAAAAATTAAGAAAAATCACGATTTTTTATTTTTAAGCCAAAAACACACGGATCTGATGTAGTGGTATTTTGTTAATCATAGATCTTTATTTTATAGATTGCATGAATAGTCAAGATGCTACTTTTTGGGTAAAAAGTGTATTAATTGGGGTGTTTTGGGGAAAAAGGGTCTTTTTTTGGCTAAAAATTAAGGAAAATTAGGATTTTCTCTAAGAAAATAGACAAAAGCACCACATTTTTAGTAGCATCATTGTTTTTATAGATCTATATTTCATATATTGTCGGGAAAGCCTGTAAAACTTTTAGGAGGTGTGTTTATGTCCAAAAGTGCAAAGAAATCCCTGTTTTGATTAAAAATTGAAAAACGGAGAGAAATACACACGGATCTAAAGCACTAAAATTGGATGTGGTAATGAACTTCTCTCTGTAGATTTTGATTTCATGTTTTACAAAAGCAGTCAGGAAAGATAAAAGCAGAGGTATTTGATTAAAAAATGTAATTTTAGTTTAAAAATGGCAAAATTATTCAAATATTTTTACCTATTTTGTACAGTACTGTATCTTATAGGAGTTCTCAGTATGTCATACCTCAACAGCTTAAAAAAGCCCCATGTCACTGGGGAAAAGTGGTAAATCGCAATCACATGTATTTCAACCGTGATTCTTTGAAATTTTATGCGATTTTGAGATGATCTTGTGAAATTTCATTCAATTCTCCAAATTCCTCCAAGATTTTTTTATCATTTCTCAAGACTCAATCAAGCCCTATATGTGATTTTAAGGAATCCTGTGCAATTTTACAAATTTTTATGCGATTGGATGTAATTTGTTGCGATTTTATGGAAACTCTGTGCAATTTAACAGAATTGTGTGCGATTTAACAGAACCTTGTGTTTAACAGAATCTTGTGCGATTTAACATAATTCTGTGCAATTTAGGAAAATCATTGGCGAGTTTATAAATTTTGATTGAATTTTGTATTTAGCCAGAATCTTGTGTGATTTTTATGGAATATTGTGTGATTTTTACGTTATCTTAAAAATCTTGTGCGATTTTTCCAAAATTGTGTAGAATATGCTTTTGCAAAATAATGGCAAGTACTTTTTAAATTTTGAAATTTTTGCATTTTCCCACTTTACCTCAAGACTAGACATCCACTTGGATAAAGAGGTGGTTACAACTCCATAACATTACTATAATTGGCAATACCACTGCCCTGTAACAGGAATATAAAATGTACACCTTTGAAAATGAAAATCGGTGGAAGTACGAAGTGTTCTAGCTACTGTCAGCCAGTTATGTTTGTTTTCTTGGCAGTATATGTACTTTTTGCATAAGATTTCACATAATTTTGTGTGATGTTCGTTATCTTAAAATCTTATCTAAAGTTTTGTATGCTTTTTGCAAGATAAATGGCAACAGTGGGCTTTTTTACGAAATTTGAAGACCCCTTTGGGGCAAGAAAAAAAAATATTATTTTCGGGGCAAAAAACCTAACATTATTTTCGCTCCGTTCGCAAAATCTGGGGTTTTCGCCTTTTTGCGCTCTTTTAGGGTTTTGCCTTTTTCTATTTTCGTATTTGTTTGTCAATTGTCTTTTCAAAGATGATTTGTGTTTGGATAATTACATCATTCTTCATGTTCGGGCATAGTCCATTCACTAATGATACGAGAAAAAGGGTTCATTTCATAAAAAGATTTCCTCCAGAGCAAGGTTCTCTCTAAATTCTTAGATTAAATTAATCTAATTGGATTGCTATTAAGTGACAAATTCAAGATTAGATTAAAATTTGTATAAAAATAGACAATAGATTTTTAATCTAAGGAATTTTAAGAGAGTATGTAATCTTGCTCTTTAAATGAGGTCTGTACAATATAAGATGTAGCAGCATATTGAGGTCGAAGATGAAATTTCATTTATTGTAAATCACCATTATAACTTCATTCTAAATTAAAAACCTGCCATATGATTAATAATCATATACACTCTGATATAATGCTACAGGAATGGGCAGGTCCTGTCTCTCGGGGTACAAACTTTACAACAGCATTTTATAAGAACACACCAAATGCTCAAGTCCACCAAAACTGCAAAGTATACTTAATTGCCAAAAATTGCATATTTGGGACCATTACTATGCGTGGAAGCCATTGTAAATGAATAATATTGGCAAAAGCATGACTTTTGTTTTTTCATGGACGATCTTATTTGGGACAATGATCCTTATTCCCTTCACCCCCCCCCCCTCCCTTTCCTTTCTCAGTGCGACCCCCTCCCTGTCTGTCCTCTTTGCCTTCTTCATTCTTTTCCATGTGTCCTCAGAATTTTCCCTCAAATTTTCTTTTTTATTGTTCCCTTCCCCTCTTACATTTATTTGAAGCCTGTCTTACATGTTTTCTCTTAAACCCTACCCCTGAAAAACTGGGTTCCCACCTATGTTAAATTTTGATACAACTGAGAAATTAAGCTATTAAGTGAATGCAATTTGTTAAAATTAATAAGCATTCAATTGTGTGTGTGACATATTAACCATTTATTATTTCTGCACATCTATATTGTACCACAGGCCGTCAATTTATGAAATAAGAGGAGCTCTGTTAATAACTATCTCCTGTATTCATTAGGAGCTCAACAAGGTGCTCAATTAATTAATGCGTATCAAAAACACAGGCTTTTAAGTAATAAGGAGCTCAATTTTTTGGAGCTCCTGAAACTGTCAGGAGAGGCTGTAGGAGCTCCGGAGCTATAGCCTCTCCTCACAAATGAAGGTCTGATTGTACACTTTACAATATAAATTATGGAAAAACGAATCGAACTTGCAGACAGACCCAGACACAAGCCAATACATAGACAATGCATCAAAATTGGTGGTTCAGGGAATTGCCTCCAAAAGTGTGATTTGAACCTGTTTAAATCCTGACACAGGAAAGTCTTTGAAACTTTCTTACGTGCTACCGGTCAATTTACCGGTGTGTCTCAGCTCCCAACAGGCCAAGACCCTCAGAGCTTTGCGATATTTTTAGTCCGAACAAGCTATGCGCTACACGGAATTATTTTTTTATTCTCTTGGCAACCTTTGTTTTTCTTTGACCAGTTCAAAAAACAGAAAACTTTACAAATCTGTTGAAACCTTAAAAAACAACCCACAAATGGCGGTAAGCCAAAAAATATAGGCAAGTTTAGTGTTATTTCCAGTAGGAAAGGAGAATTGTTTCAGCGCTATTTTGTTTTTCGAACCATTTTAAACACATTTATTTATTTGACTTAACTAAGAAAAATTGACATGTTTTTATACAAGCTTGGGGAACAGGCCCCTGGATACTAATATGTAAGTTTCAAAAATTTGCAGGATGTAATAAGTGAAAGCCTGATGTAAATTGTGTAGCTGTGCAGAAAAAATAATCATTGTATATCAAATAAACTTTTCGCCCACAAATTCATTTTTTCACTATTTGCTTTAGTTTAGGCCAAAAATTGGACTCTTATACTAATTTCCATTTCAACCAATTTTGTTGCGCAGACTTATTTTTGTTAATCATTTGCACCATAAGTCTACCAAAAAATAACAATTAAGTGTTTAATAAATCTTTCCGTTTATTTGGCCGAAATATATTTTTTGAATTTATTATCCTTTTCTCATGTTCACCAAAATGGCATTTTTATGGCAAAAAAAACATTCTAGCCAATTGTTATATTACATAATAGCTTCCTAGCTGTATTGCAACTGCACAACATTACAGAATATAATCTATAAAAATCCTGAGTCTACTACATTGTGGGTGTTTTTGTCCATTTTGAAGGAACAATTACTATCCCCAAAATAACTCCTTCTACTGCAGTTTGTGCAGGCAAAATAGCATCTGGCCTTCTTTTGCAATGTTTAAAATGTAGCTCTAAAACAAAGTTACTTATGTATCAGAATTTGTGCTTTTGGATTTAAAATTAAAAATCATTTTATTTCTTATTTTTATCCCCCTCCAAAATAGGTTTTTTTGCCAAAAAACACCCCTCCACCAAATTTTTTACCACAACCATCAGTTTCATAATACTATATAATATAATTGGCCTTTGAAAAAAGTGGTTGTGTTTTGTTTTACCTGTCAAATTTATTAATTTAAAAAATTAAAGCACTTTTTGAAGCTTGACCGCTCGCCTAAAGGGATATATTATGTGATAATACATATATTTTTAAGGAAAATTTATGTACTTTTTCTTAGGGGTTCTAAAGTGTTTATATGGCACATGAAATTGTTTTGCTTTTGACATATACCTGCTTTACAATTATCTGTCCAAGTTATGAAACATTACAGATCAAGTTTTGAACCATTTATGCTCCAGTTTATGCCTTTTTAAAAGGCCCAAAATGAGTACTTCATGTGAACAATTTTAATAAAAGAAACAAATATAAACTGAACACACGCTCCTTTTCCCTGAATTACTAATCCGTTGCAGGGCCGCCGAGGGAAATTGCGGCCCGGGGGAACCTTGGAGTTACGGGCCCCCCTTTTCCAACTACTTTCGTTTTCAGAACCCATACGGGGTGGATATTTAGAAGTTACAGTGGCTGCGAAGCCATATGCTTCGCGAAAGTGTGGGAGCTGGTATAATGTATTTGATCGATGCAACTTCATGGGCGTTTTTGTTTTGAATTATTCATATTGTGTTTTATGGAGACGGGCTGCGCTGAGGGGTGGGGTGCCTGAGCGCGGAAGCCTTGCAAATGTTCACGTTCCAAAACACATTTTCCTCCTCAGGAAAAATTTGATAGAAACAAATTAGAAATATTATTGTACGTTGTTTCACTTTTTAATGACAGAGGTATGATTACGGTTTTTAAAAAGTAAAATATATCTGATGGTTTAGTGTTTGTTTTCAAATACTAGTAAGTGTTCAATGGAGAGTTCATATATGAAGCGGCCGGATGGTTGTAGGCCGGAAGCGCGGAACCCTTGCCATGCATCACTTTCCAAAACCATGATAGAAACAATTGAAAGTGCTAAGTAGCCCAATGTTATATTAAATTTCAAAACAAAGTCTTAAATTGTGGTTTGTGTTATTTCTCAACCAAGGTAGGCCTGCACTAATTTATTACGCCGCTCGGAGCGCGACAAAAAATGGAAATTTCTGGGTTACTAGAGTATTTTCTCAACGTAGGTAGGTATCATTGTCGCAGGATGGGGAAACTGGCCCCCCTGCTCCGCCATGCCTCTCTCTCTCTCGCTCTTCCCCATTCCCTGCCTCTTTCTCACTTTCTCTCCCTCTCTGACTTTTTATCACAACCGCAAGGCTTGAACTTATTTTTTTTTAACGGACCCCGTTGCCCCATAGGAACCCCGGCCCCGGGGTCAATTACCCCCTTTGACCCCCCCTCTCGTCGGTACTGATCCATTGTATGGGAAATACAAGAAATTTGGGCAAATTGTCCGATTTTGTCCATTATAGCCAAAAAAATACTGGTAATAAATTAGTAAATTGCTGGACGTGACCTGTTGAACGGAATTTTTGACCTAAAGAAGGCCTGTTGAGTTATTTACTTAATAATAAACTGCTTTTGAGGTTATTCCAGGTAAGGTTCTATGCCTCCTGCCAAAAA
>JAMKCH010053607.1:0-10308 GCA_023653785.1 Ophioderma brevispina
TTTACTAGCCATTACCAATGCACTGTGCAAAAATCTCAATTTTTTAACAATTGGGGGCGCCCTCACAAAATGTGTTGGTATTGGCTTTAAAGACGAGTGCTAGTGACCCATGTAGTCCTTTTCAAAACAAGCACTTGGTTCATGTCTCATTTCGAATAATTCAATTGAGGGCTGTCATACAAGTAATAGGACAGTGGGTTTGTATGTAAAATACAGCACATACAATGCAATTCGTTTTTTTGGGCCGGTGGGGGTTTCTTAGGACTACAACCACCTTTTTTTACAATATCTTTAAATGACCCATGCACCATCCCTGAAGTGGACGTATTAAATTCCAAATTTTGAATTTCACCCCTCTAAGCCCCCACCCTACTATTTTGCAAAAGGACGATTGCACCTATATAGGTAGCTTCCATGTAAATGTAAAGATGATGTATAGCTTGTGCCATTTGTGTGTGATCCATTGGGCATTTTTAGGCTATATTTATACCTGCCTGCTTCTGTATGGTCTATTTTAGAATCTAGCTTATAAGCAGTGATGATGCTAACGGACTCGCTAGTAGTGGTTGGATTCTCCAGTTGGGAGGATCGGTTGGCTAGTACACCAGGATCAATTATTATTTAATAATACCACAGGCGCTTAATAGTTAACTTGCCTGCTGTCATCTTCAAGCAAAACGCTTCAGTTTTTTGGAATTAAAACTGATTCCGTTTGTGTCTTAAAAGTGACATTTGTGAAAGATGGAGATTTTCGTGGAAAATCTGTTTGTTAGTCCTGCTGAATTTTATGTCGTCAAGGGTATAGAACTTTGCATTTTTAAACTGCTGGGTAAAGTGTCATACCGCTCCGAAAAGCACTTCTGAATCAGATTCCCATTTTATATGGTAGAAATTGACATGGACGACTATCCTAAAGGTATATCATCCCAAATATTGATGCTTCACTGCTGTCATTTTTTTAGTCTCACTGTGAAGACATGTCAGCGATGAACTGCAACGCTTCCTTTAATTCTGGATATCCCTTACTTCTCTGGACACACCGCCGATCACCGCAAAAAGGAGATTTGTGGGTCCCTCCGTGAGTTTTGAAAGTGGCAAAAGGCATCTAGGGATATAAGGGAAATAGTCACCAACTTAGAGTGGACATTGTAGTCAGTTTGTATCAAGAAAATTAATTGAGTGGTATCATTAGTTCCATTCTATTGTGTTGACATTCTAATTTTTGAACCAAACTTATAATCCCCGATTATATAGTCCGATGCCAGCCCCGTTTCTTAGAAAATAGTACATAGAAATTTTGTTTGTGGATTTGGCTTTCTTAGACCACCCATTATAAGAAATCAACTACTACTGCTGACATTCCATCAGCATTGAGCAATTTTAGAATTCCGTAAAAAATGGCCGCCAAAATGCCATATTTTCAGCGAAATTTTACCAAGAAGGTGTGTTTTTCTTAGTAAAGTCAGAGGACAACAATATTTTTATGGGATTAATGGGAGGTAAAAGCCAAGCTACTATTTACAAAGATTTCAAGAATTGCGGTTAAATATCAATTGTAACCCAAAAACAAAATGCCCCAATACCACATTTTTGTGAAATAATCACCACAAAGGTTTGTTTTGCCGTACTTATATAAGCCTGACAAATGTAATATGTTATGGATGCCACTTAAACGGGACAACCATGTCCTATAGTTTAGATTTTATTCACAGAATAAATTTCAAGATGGCGACCAAATACATCGTTGCCAAGGCTCCAAAGAATCACCTTTAATTTAACCGAGTTTTTTTTCTCAGTGATGGCTGAAAAACAAATAACAAGTTTTGTCAAATGTGCCATACGTAGTCCGGATTCCATTTTTTTTGCTCTAAATTGAGAAATGTTTACTATAGGTTTTTTCAACCGATTCGAATGCTTTAGACCATCTAGTTGAAGAATCAAACGGCTGACAGTCCATCAGCATTGAACGTTTTGAGATGATTTGCTTAAAACAAAATGGTCGCCAAAAGTCCCATTTTTTTCATGAAAAACCTCAACTTTTTTAAAAATGATCTATTGTCCTTCAAATATTGGTTTGTTATGCCAGAACTATACAAAAAGTAGTTTCAATTAGACTTTGAAAGTCTCAATTTGATATTTTCTTGTTTATTTTACTTTTTTCAGTTGTTTATTATAAAGATGGCATCTTACTCATAAATGTAACAACACAAGGGGACCTTTAAACCATGTTTGAACAAGGTGACCATGCTCAGTTGCCAAACGTACGGAGAGAACTGTCATTAAATTGGGCCGGCGATTGGCAAGATACTGTAATATAGCACCTAATGCAGAGACCTCTAGGCGTTTCACAAAAAGAGCAATTATACCATTATTAAACACGAGATACAAAAGCAAAATGCTAAATTTCGTAAATGTGAAAGAAAACCACTATGATAACATCATTAAACAATTAAATTGAAATTTCAGAATATACTTCATAGATAATAATTAGAATTCATCAAATTTGTATATATTGTGACCAGACATAGAAGAGGCCGCCAACCCATTACTACCTGTAACTAAGAAATATACCTGCATCGGTCAGCTTCGAAGTCTGTATGTATGTACTTCCAAAGCGACATCATAATTTTTTGATCTAAAGGCGACAGGCGCACCGTCATATTCACGCCATGTTTATGACAAACAAAAGCATCACACTAAAGAGGCTAGAAGTGAATGTAGGTACCACTAGCAACTGCTGAAGGCCATGAGCCAACTTTGTCCTGATTTTCAATGACCTAATAGTCCCTTTAACTTTTGTACCAAAATATAACAACTCTAGATATACCCAAAGACTTCTAGACGTCCCAATCAACAGGATCCATCTGACATTCCCCAACCTTAATGCCGGACTAGATGGTGACCACATCTTGTTTGCGGCTCAAGTAGATAGACATAACCCACACATCTCTTATTAAAATATCTTACCTTATAGATCAGCTGTGTTTACACATGATGGTACATTCCCACAACCTGAAATTGTTAATAAAATTAAAAAGCTCCAAATTCCAGTTAACTACTCCAGCTGCGATTTTTCAAATAAACATATAAAAGATATCCAGAATAGAGCTAGGCATAATAATGTGGGGTTGGCCGGTATGAAGAAATATCAAGCTCATGTATTTCACCCACTGAAACCGAAGAGCAGTTTTTAGCTGAATTACTCTCTTCCTAACTGCATGTTCTATCAGGGGCTCCTGAACTCCGTTTCCACTGATTGCCTAAAACTCTGACTGAGTATATAGATCCTCACCTCCTGGCATGTCTACGATCTTAGACCTCCAATTGAACCCTAGATCTAACCTTGTCAGCCATACAGGATCATTTAATTCTTCCACTGTCTGCATCTCCTCTCTTGAAATGTCCTTCATGGGCACATTCCTGCTACTAAATAAAATAGGGTCTTGGGGACAGTGGTAAAAATTTGCCCCAAAACAATTGGGTCCCTCTAAGTGAAAAGTTCAAAAAATTTAGGTTTTTGTGTGTGACAACAATGCTAAACTGGGGGTGTCTAAACAGCCTTAATATGCGCTACCTCCAAAGTCGCCTTGTGGAAAGAAAGACTTGCTAACTAAGTAACATCTATTTGGCATTGAACCTGTGAGAATCTTCCACCTGGAGCTGTCTCCTCATGGGCTGAATGGCGATGCCTCAACATATTAAGAACCAGAATTGCCGATCTAAGGGGTCCTTGCAGAAGTGGGGCTACCTGGACGCCAATCATGACACTACCTGTGGGTTGTGGAACAGCCACGACAATGGGAACAGCTCTTGGGTCTGCCCACGCTGTATCAACAATTCACAAACAGGACCCTTGCGAAATTCAGCGAAGCAGCCTAACGTTGTACCCATCTCTTGCTGGATCATATTTGGAAGAACCACAGTGTTTGGCCGATAAGAAGAAGACCTCCACGTGGAGTGCCCCCCGAATGCTAATCTCACTGATATATCCACATGACATGCATATTGCCTTCAAATTACATAAAACTATTTCCTAGGATTGTAACTTCTTGTTATCTATACCCGTAGTCTTAGAATTAAAATGATCTATCAACTAGACGATCACCACAAAAAAGAACTAAATAGAATGTACTTTGTTTTGTGTTGTAGATTGGGAGCACTTTCCCAGTAAAACACGATGCAGGGGTCCGCTCGTGATTTTTGAAAAGGGCAAATGGCAATTTAGGGATTTAGCCAAACATATCATAATTATTCTCAATATCAATGACCAAGTAATGCTAATTGACCCGTAATGAGAAACAAAAAATCATTTTCATTCATGGAATTAACCGGCAATTTTGATGGTAATTTGCTTTATGTTGATATTGCCCAACAAACAGATCAAATTACGTTACTATAATGAACGAAACAGTTATGGGATTCTAGAAATCGCTACATTGGTTGTGGCAAAGGTTTCCTGACAATTTAATCGAAAAATGGTACAAGGATGGTTTGAAGTCATTTTTAACAGCGGAAAACAGATCGGTTGTCATTACCATTGATATGAACATTGTCCAATTGCACTTGGTGACTAGATGATTTTCACAGAGTAATTTCCGTATAAAATCAATGGAGGAGGGCTCCTCATTAAAGGACATAGTACAAAAAAAATCTTGTCAGGAACAGATTTAATGAAAGGACTCATACCAAAAGAAACCTTGGTCCAAACACATCCAAATGGAAACCTGTCAGGGAATGAGCTAATTTAAGGACTCACATCTATATATACAATATACATCAGCAATCTATACTTATGGACATTTGACAATTTTTATTGTTCAGGCATGCCTCAACTGATAAAAACAAATGTAAATTTACCAAACTTGATTCTTTTGGAAGCCCTTGGCACGAATTTTGTGAATAAATATAACTCATAGACAGGGCTTGTTCCCTGTTAAGTGTCATCCATAACATGATTACACTTGCATCCGGCTTACACACGGCAAAACAATCCATGGTTGGTGATATTTCACAAAAAATATGGCATTTTGGGGCGGCCATTTTTTGGTTTTCAATTTTACTAATATCTAAAATTGCTCAATGGTGATGGACTGTCAGCAGTTTGATTCTTCCTAGATGGTCTAAAAGCATTAAAATATGTTGAGAAAAAACTATAGTAAACAGTTCTAAATAGAGCAAAAAGCAGGAAATGGCATCCGGACTATCTCCATTCGGTTGATATTTTGTTTTCTCGCAACTTTTTTTTTATGTACTTGTTTTCTAACATTAAACCTATTGATAATGTTTGTGCTGATATTTTGTTTTTAAAAAATCATGCTTGAATAATTAAATACTATATAAATATTTTTAAATAAAATAATAAATAGATGGCGCGCCTTTTAATTCATAATTTCCTTCCATGGGGAGGGCGGCTAAGAAATCCTATTTTAGACGTTGTCATTTGGTTTTAACACGTAAAAAGCGAGGAATCCGCGGGCAACACATTTTTTTGACCAAACTGTCATCAAGTAAAAAACTAACTACGACCGTAAACCAGGGGGGCCGGACACATTCTGCTGGATTTGGGCATTTGGGATTTCCAAACGGTAATTTATGGAATTCTTAGCATGCATTTTTGGCAAATTGCCGTCTGAGCGCTCGCTTTCTAAGGTTCTACTACCTGCATCATATAATAAATCAGTGTTATATTATAATTCAGATTATTTGGGGCTTGTGCCGATACTCGCGGCGCGTCACGGCGCATCAGGTACATCAGCAGGTAGGGAGAATTCTGATCAAGTGTCAGCAAGAGTGTGTATAGCAATACGTGTTCACCGGATTCCGATCAACATTCTCCCTAAATTGCGAAAACACCTCATTTTTCGCGCCAAGAAATCGTCCTAGATATGTAGGAGATTTATAAGACTTTCAAGGCACAACCGCTAACAGAACCATAAACGCTTAAAGCCGAGAAAACGACCCTGAAGAAGACCCTTAGAATTGAAACATAATTATATAACCCATCGATTATCAATCGATTGGTATTCATAACGCTTTTTACGTGTGTTTTCAATTGGACGATTATTTACCGTTTAAAGAGGAACGAACAATGCACAGCGCTACATCACTGAGCGGCTTATTCACATTTGTCTTGCTAAGATGGGCCTATATCATGCTCCCACGACATGAAGTCTATTTTACAAAATATGAAACAAATCTTACCTGCCTTCCATTTTTGATGATACATGCAATCTGTACATGCAGTCCGGTATCACAGGCGGGCCCTCTCCCAAATTCTGTGCATAATTCGTATATCGGTATTCGATCGCATCCTTGCCTCGGGACCCGGGATCCGAGCCTTGTACAATACTGCTTATACCTCGTTATTACCGGATCCCTGGGTCGGGGTTGCATTTGCATTGTTCATGGCATAATCCCATGGATTATGTTTCTTCTGCACTACGGGAATTCACGTGACTGAATTCTCCCTAACCAATAATTTACGTGACGCGCCTGGAGTATTCGGCACAAGCCCGTTCATTTGTACACAAGGGCTCATTTGTTGTGTTTAAAGGTCATTTCTGACCTTGGCATGCACAAGTCCCTAGAGGGAAAATCTGACGATCATGCCAAACGTTAGGTAGCGGTATTTTGCTTGTTAGATTCCAGAGCAATTTCCTCCCTACCCAAGGCAAGGGATCAGCTCAGTGATTTTTGATAGGTTCATTTGAAGCAGTTACCCCAGTGGGCAATCGACGTTGGAACGCTGAAACACGTCGAGGAGAGGTTTTTAAAATTACACACTATTTATGTCGACAATGCAAATCGATTTGACGTCGTTTTTTAAAACTCCATTCAATTTTCATGTTCGACGTAATTTTTCAAAACCGTCGACCTTTTTCGACGTGCCACGTCCTTGTGAAGTTCGTCTCTAACGACTTCCCGCTGGGTAAGGGACGTTAGGGATAATGATCCATGTGATCTATGACCCCATTCGCCAACCGCAATGGCAGACGACACACTGCTTTTCGAGAATGCTGTATTTTTTTGTTTAAATTAAGTGGAATTCTGACGTACACATCAATATATTAACAAAAATTAAAATATTTATAAATAATTATACATGTTTTTTTTAAATGTAATATTTCTTCTTTTTCTTCTTCATCTTCGTTTTATACGTATCAGATACGTCCATTGAAAGAATGTCAACATTACCACCAACTTCCGAAGGTAACTGTCTTTAAAGATATGGTCCACATCTTGAAATTAATTTTAAAAAAACACTGAATATGATACCAGCATGTTTCTCGGCTAACAAGGATTAGTTACCAAGTTACGGCATTATATTTCAAAGGTCAATGTAAGGTCACAAAGAGTTCAAAATAACGATGCTCCGAATTTTATGCAAGGTGTCGAAACAATTTCCTACCCATTTTGACCTTAAGTTGTGCCAAATAGGTCATTGCTCAAGAGAATTACTTTTGACCGAATTGACTCATGGGATCTCGTTAACTTATAACCTAAGGGTCATTTCTTTTTTTAAAAAAAAACCACTAGGGGTACTTTTGACGCCTTTGTTTTTATAAATAGGTGACCTTGTGTGACCTCTCAATTGACCTTCAATATAATAAATGCTATAACTATGCACGTAATAAGAACAATTCAGAGATAATACAAAGTAGCGCATTATGCTTTTTGGAATCTTTTAACCTATGTTTTTAGTTTCTGACCTGTCTATGAACTTGTTTGACCCTAGATGATTCTGATGCATTTTGGTTTCCCCCCCCGCCCACTTTTGTTTGCTAAGGGGGACTATAGAAAATGGCTAGGGCGTTCCGTGTGTGTGTATGTGCGTCCTCACAATATCTTTGGATCGAGGCAATGTAAGTGCCCTCTTCGCAACATAGGCCGGTGCCTCGGATCCAAGGGGGTCACATTTATGGGTCAAAGGTCAAATCTGGTAAAAAAATATGGTCAATTTGGTCAAAATAGGGTAAATAGGGCTATAACCTTGCTCACACGATACATTTTAATTAAGCAAGTATGAAAATGTGTCTAATCTTTGCACCAATACATGTCGCTCAAGTATGCTTGTGGCTGAGTTCGGAGATGGTCATGTGGCATGGGTCAAAGGTCAAATGATGGTCAAATGCTTTACCACCTTGTGTCAATTGTGGTCGGATGATGAAACTTGTGGGTATGCCTAAATATTCCGGTGCCTAAAAGGTTTGTAGGTCATATCAAGGTAATGTGGGGTCATTCAAGTTCAAATCACTAACATTGGGGTATGGATGATGATACTTGGTGGTGCGGTCATTTTCATTGCTGACATTTTAAGGTCATTCAAGGTCATGTGGGTCAGCCAAGGTCAAAACACTACACATGGTTGTAATGGTAAGGTAATGAAAACCCTGGTGCGTATTCCACATTTTAGTCAATTTTTTTCAAGGTCCCTCTGGGGGTAATCCCAAGGTCAAACCATGATCTAAATCTCTAACAAAACTTGTGAGTGGGTCACCATTCATTAACAGAACATGTGACGGTCATTTCAAGGTCTTCAGGTCAAATCATCGGTCAAAACAGCCTACAAAATGGTTGCATGGCAAGAACTTCATGCCGTTGGTTGGTCAAACCCCCCATAAGCACAATTGGAAGGTCATTTCAAGGTCCAATCGGTCACTGAAAGTTCACTAACTATGAGGCGGGTTGTATGGTCATAAATTAGTGGTGTCAGTCAACATTTGGATTCCAGAATGTCAAATGTCATCTGGGGTCATTGTAGTATTGCAACTAACTAGTGTGAGCCTCTGTTGTTGCAAAATCCCTTCTTTTCATCACAATCCTCCCTGTGATCTTTACAAAAGTTAACTTTTCCCTCCTTTTAATACAGCGACGCGGGGAACCTTTTGTGGGTTCGAGAACCCCTTGCCCAGTTTTCTATTTTCTACACACTGGCCAATGTATACCAACATCATGCAGAAAATCATGATCGTCGCAAATTGTACCATGGTTTTAACCACATATGACGTATTGAAGTTGTATTTGTTTAAAATTTCCTTCCCCTTGAAATTCAATCACATCAAGATTACCAAATTAAAATAATTATAAAGAATTATACATTTTTTTTAAATCTAATATTTCGTCTTTTTCATTTTCTCTTCATCCTTCGTTTAAGACGTCTCAGTACGTCCATTGAAATAATGTCAACATTACCACCAACTTCCGAAGGTAAATGTCTTTAAAGTATGGTCACATCTTGAAATTAATTTTAAATTTAAAAAACCTGAATATATACAGCATGTTTCTTGGGTCGGTAACAGGATAAGTTACCACGTACGGCAGTATATTTGACAAAGGTCAATGTAAGGTTATCATCTTATATACCTAAGGTCATTTCTTTTATAAAAATGACTAGGGGTACTTCGACGCCTTTGTTTGTCATAAATAGGTGGAAGTGTGTGACCTCTTAATCCAAGGTCAAACCAAGATCTATAAATCTTTACAAAAACTTGTGGGTGTGGTCAACATTCGTACAGAACATTGTGACGGTCATTTCAAGGTCTTCAGGTCAAATCAAGGTCATCATACAAATGGTTGGGAATGGTCAATGAAACATTCATGCCGTTTGGTCAACATTCAGAAGCACAAATTGTGAAGGTCATTTCAAGTCAAGTCGGTCACCGAAGTCAACTACTATAGACGGTGTATGGGTCATGAAATTTAGTGGGTGTAGTCAACATTTGATTCCAGAATTTCAAGGTCATCTGGGGTTAATTGTAGTATTGCAAACTACTATGGTGTGAGCCTCTGTGGTTTGCAAATCCCTTATTTTCATCACAATCCTACCTGACATGTGATCGTTACGATATGTAATTTCCCTCCTTTTAAATACAGAGAAGGGCGGGGGAACCTTTAGTGGTTCGAGAACCCCCTTGTCAGTTTTCTATTTTTCTACCACACTGGCCATGTAGTACAACAGCATGCAGAAAAAATCTGATTCGCAAATTGTTACCATGGGTTTTAAACCACCTAGACGTATTGAAAGTTGTATTTTGTTAATAATTTCCCCTTGAAATTCAATCACATCAATATTACCAAATTAAAATAATTATAAAGAATTAATCATTTGTTTAAATCTAAGATTTCGTCTTTTTCCTTTCATCCTCGTTTAAGACGTCGTCAGATACGTCCTTGAAAAGAATGTCAAATTACCACCAAGTCGAAGTACGTGTGTAACTGTCTTTAAAGATTATGGGTCCACATCTTACAATTAATTTAAAAAAACACTGAACATAGTATACCAGCATGTTTCTGGGGTAACAAGGCTAA
>JAMKCH010053608.1:0-10032 GCA_023653785.1 Ophioderma brevispina
ACCCCCAAAAACAATGGAATTCTGGTTTCCAATATTACAATTGTTGTGTCTTTTTTAAAGTGGCATAAGCACACCCTCACAAAAACTTCCCAGCTCACCGAAAGGACAGTCGAGGTCATTGAAACTTACAGGTACCTTTTACATAATTATAAACATAAACCATTATAAATAATTCTATTAACCTCTTGTTGACCATTATTGAAAATTGAGCATACTGACAGGCCATTACTGACCATTATTCTGCAATAATGGGTCGCCAATGCATTTCGGATTAAATGAAGCTGTTTAGGTAATAGATAGAAATAATAAGGGTCCGCAGATCATTCCTGGGCTCATACTGTATCCTCGGCCAGAAAAATTTCAAACATAATGGGCTCGGCTGAGCCTCGCCCATAATTTATTCTCGGACCTCGGACACCATCACTAACCCCACAAATGCACAAGCCAAAACCCCACATCTTAAAGAAGGTATCAGTTTTAGGCCAAGACAGCCATGGAGTCTACAGGCCAACTTCAATCCGCAATTGTGACCACTACACAAGCACCAACATAAACTTCAATGGCCACAGGAAGGTTATAAGGGTAAGTGCATGGAAATTCGACCCTGTGCGAGCCCTCTTAAACCCAATGTATTATATGTCTGCTCACTGCAGCTAAATGCAAAAACAAATGATAATAAAATCCTTATCCACACCTACACTGGCTTACATAAACCTAGCGTAGTGCATCTCATTAAAGTATATGGTACGTCAGATAAAAGTGTTACTATAAAGTATGCGCAACGTGTATGCAGTAAGACTCACTCGTATTACTCAGTATAAACCCACGCACCAATATGTAATCCCATATATACTAAATTTTGGCAAGACAGCGTTAGACACCATTGTTCCTGTGCGCACATTATTTGCCTTATGTTCTGCCGACAGCATTTACCATAACATTCCGAATAAAGAATATGACAAGGACTCTTTCTCAAATGACCATTTCATCCATGATGGCAATCTAGCCCTTCGGGAGGGCTAGTTGATGAGGTGTTGTAAATTGAGGAGTCTTAATTGAGTGGACTCGTTCCCAGCACCTCCGCAACAGCGTTCCCCGCATTATTAGACAACGATCACCTTGGTTTAATAAAGATTGATGCCAGACGTGAACGTAGACGTTAGAGAGGAAAATGGGTTTTAAAATAGAAATATTGTCGATCGGATGCATACACTGTACAATCAGCAGTGAATGGGAAGCTGCCGTGACACCGATTCTCAAAAAGCCTCCCTAGACAACGAGGTGCTCAAAAACTATCGCCCTGGTGTCAAGATGAAGATCATCTTGTCTCTCTTGTTCTCAAAAAACCTTCCGGTCGCACCCGGCACTCATTTAAGAGAACCGAGTGCAAACCGCGAGGAGCAGGTCCAGTGTCACGCATACCGAACGCAGCCAGCGAAATATATCACGCTGCTTCTGTTTCGGTATTGTGTGCGGCATTGCAAATATAACACAGGGAATAAAGAGGCACTTCCATGAATGTTGTACAGTCGTGACATTTGTCGCCATAATCTGATTTTTTTCGCAAGGAAAACTCCGGTACCATGAAAACCCATCGGTACGTCTTTTTAGGGATTTGCATTAATAGTGCCGATAGATTTATACGCAATAATTCCTTAATACCAATCAAATTGGTGCTGGCCTGCCTGCATAAATCTAATGCCACTTCCATCAGACCATGGTCACGTTAATGGCAGGCAAGATCAATGTATTCGATAATCATGCGAAGGACATCTCCTAATGGTTTGACATTGACGCATTTAACACTATTTAAAATCAACTCCCTTTCCTAAACTGGCCCCTTTCCATGATGGAACTTGAATGTTGATAAGTATCGCACTTCGTAGCATTTCAGAACTTTTTAAAAACTTTATTGTAATAGTATTTTATCGATTACCAACTAGCACAGGGTGATGACTGAATGAACAATCGTAATCCAAGCAACAAAGTTTCTGATGTCCTCATCTGTGTGAACCATCATTTGAGTGTTATTCTCTACTAGCATACTATAGCCCACGCTATTTTTGAAGCCATATTGAAAAACTGCAATAGCACCGTAGTTGATCTTTGCGACGGTAAACTTTCTGAACAAACCACATGCTCCAATGTAAGAAGAAGACATCAATTTTCAGAATGTATCTTTCGTCAAGAATTTGAACTCAGTGGTGATGGTATATGACTTTCAAGAAGAAACAAAGACGTGTTGATGATGATATCAGGGCCAAATATAGTCGGAGAGATAACTTAGGTGAAACTGGTACAACCACCCTTCTAGCAGCTTTCCCACCACTGAGCACAAAAAACGGGGCGAAAGGTAGTGACATTGCAAATGTTACCAGATTTTATAGGGACAACAATTGGCACTCTCCAGTATCATCACTAAGCGATAAATTACTCTCAATTTTTTGAGATTAAGTCTGGCTGTCGTCAAGGGGATGGTCTGTCGCCATATATTTTATTATTATGTTTTTTTTTTTTTTTTTTTTTCCCGATTTTAAATATTGCCGTAGAGAATTGCAGAGATATAAGGGCATTTCTATAAAGCCCTGGATGGAATATTAAGGTACACCATACGCTGATGATACCAACCGTTAATTTGAAGGGAACAGAAAACTCGCTCCCTCACACTTCAGTTTCTCTGGAAACATTTTATAATATTCTGGTTTGAAACACTTAATGTCAAAAAAAACAAAGGCTGTTTGGATTGGCTCAAAGAAAGGTTTGACGAGTCCTTTGTACGAAGTATAAATATTTGGGGGATGTGAAAAAACACCTTAGTTATCTTGGGGTTACACTTTGTACAAAACTGGTGTTATTGTGAATGTAAACTAGTCACCACAATCCAAGGTATTACAAAACAAATTCACACTGGTCAAAGAGGTTCCTGACAGTACTAGGTAGAATTGTTTTGGTCAAAATTTTTGTTGCCAAAGAGGATAACCTGATCCTGTCGCTTCTTTACCCTAAAATAATAATATGGTAAGGAGATAATACAAAGTTTATAATTTCCGTTTGGGGGGCTGGTAGTAAAGAGACTGAATCGTAGAATCAAAAATGGCGTTCTGTTACTAAAGGTGGTGCAAGTATGATTCAATTTCAACCTTTTGCCAAAGCACTTAAGCTTACCTGGATTCGTATATTGTTTAAATACAGCAGTGATAATAAGATGTTTAATTTGTTTAAAGTGAGTACACCTACCTGTAATTGTGATATTCCTCTGATGTTAGACGGGGACAAGTTATAAAGGAAGTACTACCACTTCTGGAAACGTGTTTTTATGCATGGGAAGATTTCTCAATATTGCTTGTACCACGGAATAGAAATGAGTTTTAAGTTCAGCTTTGGAATAATGCCAAAATTAAGGTGGGTAACAAGTTCGTCTTATAAAGATATTGGTATAAACATGGTATTCTATCAATGATTTGCTAACCCTTGATGGTGTTTTTTATCTGTAAATGGGGATTTATGAAAAATGAATCTTTAGAACCAATTTTTTACTCTTTATGGCATAAAAAAGGCGATTGAAAAACCATTTGCTCATCTTTTAAATACAGCGAAAAATTCTTCTTGCAATGCCATTTCGGGGTTATTTTGTCAAACCATTATTAAGGATGCAAAAGGGTTAAACGTTTCTATAATATCTTTTTAACAGAAACGAGGTTCAATATAAGTGTATTGAGAAATGGAACTGCTTTTAACACCACAATTTTCTGAATAGATTGGATAGATGTCGTGCTGTGTTACTACAATGGAGTGTAATTATGAAGTAAAAAAATGCGTTGTGGTTCCAGTTTCTGCTCCTAAACAGGATTTTGGGTCAGTGGGTTACAAATATCTCGTAGTCAAAATGGGAGTCAAATAACCCTTTGTGCACCTTTTGGTAGGTGGGGATGGACGAGAGTATAATACATTTGTTTTGGGGACTGGAGATTTACTCAGGAAGTTTGGAATGAGTTTCATCACGGGTTCAGGTTTTAAACTAGATGTCAATATTGTTCTGAGTAAGGAGTGATATGTTTGAGTACTACCCATTGTATTCAAGTAATTATCTTTGCGCAAAAAATTTCTGTATTTATAAAAGTAAAATAGGTGAGCTACCTTCCTTTAGATATGGGAAAAATTATCTGATCAATTTGTACCACAAAAAAAAAAGGTATGTGTAATCACACAATTGTAACAAACACTTTCAAGGTTCAATCAAGGTTCAATTTATTTATTCAGCATAACATTATCGGTATCTGAAAGCAGAAATGAATAATACAGTATTATAAAATAATAATAAAACACTTAACAGTGTCAATTGCAAAATGTGCTAAAATGAACAGGTGAGGGCTATGATATGCTAGGACCCGTAATGGGAAACCTATAGGGCTTATAGATATCGCTGGCCCTGTAAATCATGCAAGTAAATCTACTCAATATTTACTATAAGACCAAGTTCGGGGATGATATAAATATTACATAGGTAAATCTACATAACAAAGAAGAAACAAAACAAACAAACAATATATCTAATGCTAAACAAACATTAACGGGAATACAGGATACGAGAAAATGGACAAGGACAGACTTTCCAACATGTCTTGGAGGTACGGTAATGCAATAGCATTAAAGAGCGAAGCAGAAGTAGAAGAGGTAGAGGTGAAGAAAAAGTAAGGGTAGAGATCGAAATGAAATGAAGAATAAAGTGAGGAGATAAAAAAGGACTTGGGGAAATTATTTAAATTGACTGCTGATGAAATACCAGATGGCATAAACTGAGAAATACTGATTGGAAGAAAATGTCTGAATGTAAGATTGTTCAAAAACTTGCTGTTGTTTTTGTAAATGGTTAACCCATTATTAACATTGTTAAACACTGCCTGGACTGTGGATGGAAAGCTAATATAATAACAAATGTTGAATGAAAAAAAAAAAACTACCGCGATACATAAAAACAATAGCAAGAAGCGTGTAATTGAATATCACCAGCTGGAGCTTCAACATCGGTTGATGCAATGTCAATCTGGGCACTGTGTTTAGTGAGCTCGCAGATTCGATTAGCAATGGTTATCATCTTATCATCATCATCATCCTCATAATCATCATCATCATCGCATCATCTCATCATCATACTCATCCTCAGTCAAACTTTATTATACATTAATCTAAAAAAATACAATCTCACATAGCAATCGATAATAAAACAATTAGAACGAAGGGGTGACAAAAGGTTAATTGTCGATATTATAAAGAGGTCATCACCTATTTCACTAAAGTTTGAACAAAAAGGAATATAAAAAATAAGCTATTTTAAGATCAATAGGGAAAACATCCACCGTCATTGAATAATGTGTTTGTTTTACCTTAAGAGCCACGACGAAGGACCAAACTTAGAACAAATTGTTTGTGATTATCAGCTACAATAACTTCAGATAGAGTTGATTAATCATTTGATATGAACCTCGTAACTGTTTTAAAATGCTTGTATTTTTCCCGTTGTAGCTACATTATTATTAGATTTACGACCAAGCTTTTATACAGCAATCGATTTCCTCCGGAGCCATATGATGGTTGTAGAGTAATCCAGGACTTTTTTTCCTTTTAGCTTTCTTTGGGGACTATGTTGATTAATGCAACCAAGTATTTATCTCGCATCATAAAAAATCAGCAGCATTCAAATGATTTATCTGCAAGGATTCTCTTCCACATTCAATGGAGTTGAGATCCTACCTGGAGGCCACAGATGGCCAATGGTAGTGCCATTTAGTCTATTATTCAGCTAGTTCCTGTGACCAAACATCAACAAGCTGAGTCTGTTCACGGGATTCAAATGTTCATTGGTCTGTTTATCGGTTCCCAATATGTATTATCGATTGTAATATTCAAAAATTCTTAATTATTTAAATGTGAGTTTTCTGACGGATGGTACCAGCCCATGCAATTCTCACATGACTGTTAACTAATGTTCTCTAGCCTTAAAAGCAGTTTAGTTAACTGCTTGTAAGACCAAGTTTATAAGGTTTTAAATTTAACCACCAGTCCTGTATGTGAATAGGGCAAAAAGAATTAGTTCTAATCATGGTGAAAATATATGTCATTGAAATAGAAGATAATGAGGCGCCTAAGGTATGTTCCACCTATGAATTTTGTTTATATTCGATTTGCGAAAATCGTTCTAGTATATATGAAATAACTCATCTTATAAACCCAATTTAAAACAATCTTTTGAAATAAACCATTAAGTAGTCCGAATTTATTGAACAAAAAATGTTGGGATCAATAGTGTCAAAGGCCTTTTGATAGTCTAGATCACATCTTATTGACATAAAGTTAAACATTGTTTGTGACAACAGATGATGCGATCATAATGTCAAAGGGTTGTACAGAAAGCTTTCCAAGTCTCGATAAATATCAACAGTTTGTTTTATTGTTCGATCGAATTTCTAATTTCATAATTCAAAAAACAAAAAAACACGCGTTTTTAACCTAATTTTATCAATTTTTTAAATTAAAATGTCATATCTGTAATGGCTAATGGTCTGTTGCATATAAGCCTTTCATGACTTTTGAGATATAAAATGGGTCAGATGGGTCCGCTTGTTTGACATCAGAGTTTCAACTAGTTGAATAGTGTTTATACGTCATGGTTAGAAGAGATTAAAGGTGCTGGTTTCCGATTTATAGGTATTGTGTTCTCTACTGGATTGAGAGCTCTGATATGAGTTGGGAAACACACTTGCGGTGTTGATGGTAGACCGAATCATGCCATGTTGCCAAAGAGCCCATTCAATACGTGTAATAGTGATGGTTAACCACTAAAACGGCGGTTTTTTGGGTTTTTTTTGTTTTTTGTTTAATCCGGGGAAATGTAATGGATTTGAGGGCTCAAAATTGTAAGGACAATGAGAAAAAGACAGCCTGTCTATGATATCAAAATTGAACTACTTTCCGGGTAAATAAGGGGGGTCCCAAAGAAGATCGGAAACACGCACCTTTAAATGCCACTGGAATTTTATTTAGTTAACATCTCTTCACTGGGAGCACACGCATTAGAGAAAAACAGAAAAAATAGGAATATTAAATACGTTATTACATATTAAAGGTAGGTGATCCATTTTTCCTAGCACATCAAACATCACATGCAAGCATAATCACCGAAAACATCTGATACAAATTTGAGTTAAATATGTTAAGCCTTTGGCTAGTGCATCGTTGATGATAAATGGCATATAGGACAGTTTTGTGTGAACAAATCAGTCGACCAAAGTTATAAGCGTTTTTGTTCCAAACGATGGTAATGAGAACTATGAACTCAACATTTAAAATACATACAAATAGGAAAATAATAAAAAAAATGACCTCTAAGGTCGTCCACCAGATTTAGTCTAAATCAAATTTCAAACATTTTTTGGCTGGGTAGCATGATGACAGTGGTCTTTAGTTGTGTGGGTAGTGGTAATGGCGTTCTGTAATAGCAACCCCTTACTTCGTGCTTGAAAGCAGTGGCGTAACCGGTGGGGGGGGCAGAGGGGCAAGGTTGCCCCCCTGAACACTTTGGCCTGGGAAAAATTATGCAAAAATCATGCTAAATATCATCCGTTTTTTAAGCCCTCTGGTCGGAAAAATTGGCCTTTTGTGACCCCCCTAAGAGGGACAATTTCCGAAGACTGAGAAATTTGGCCCCCTCAGAGCGGGCACACCCGTTACGCCACTGCCTTGGAAAACGAATAGTTTTATGCAAAACATATAAAATGTTGTTTACATGAGATAAGATAATATTTCACAGGCCTTTGGGCTGAGATTTCGATACATCTACTGTGATACGTCAGGTGTGCAAATTACATATTCTATTATATCCTAAATGATTTAAGGATTAAACCATGTTCATTCAAAATAATACATTAAATCACACCCCATCAGTGAACGGTGCGGAATGCCATAATAAACCACCCGATGCTTATGATTTTGACACCAGTGATAGCTATGTGCAACACTAAACACTAAGACACCCCACACAAACATTTAAACATAGTGCGGTCATGTTCAATAACTCAATACAACCTCGAAGTTCAAAAAAAAACATCTTAACATATAGATATCTTAAAAAATGAAAGTCATTTGTTTATTACATTTTCACGATAACGCTATATTGAGAAGTATATTTAAATTAATGACATTTTAAACAATATTTTTCCTGAGATTAGACAACCACTCTTGTCCAGTAGCTAAAAGCGAACAACCATATTTGAACAACAATCCTCAAAATAGTATTAATTAGCAAAAAGATCTCTTTATAAGAGTTGATTGCTATAATAAAGACCTGTCGATTCTGTCTTTGAAACAAACAACTATCCCAGTGCACTAGATTACTGCTAGCTTTGATCCTTATTCGGCAGATAGTCTGGGTTTTGATTCAGTTATATTTGTAGAAAGGCTTCTCGCAAGATGGAGATCCGTGTCAGATAATTTCAAGTTTGTGATTTTTCTCTGATCTGTCAGGAATGATTATTTGTCGTACCTAAGTTAAGCCTATCTATCGGTTAGAACGTGGACCCTTAGATTGTATAATCAGTGTATTTGCATATAAAAATGAAGTTTTAACAAGTAATTAATGCTATTTCTGAAAGTCCAGGCCGAGTTTGAGCCCAAAGCCAAAAAAGATGCGATGACATTTTCGTTTAGCCATCATGTTTCCTCTAAGCTTCTTCCAAAAATGTATGAACAAAGTAAACTACAGCTAAACCAGAATTTTGTATTCAATATATACAAATAATGAAATACTAAGCAAGTACATTAAACTGGAGCGTTATGTGTAATCTAATGCGAACTACGAGGTAGAGGGTAATTGGCCTCATTAGGCTACGCATTGGGTAAGAATACCATTTACAAACCAACAAACAAATCGGAACAAAGAAACAAAACACAAAACCAACAAAAACCCGACCCAACCATGTCATGAAATTACAATAAAGGGTATCAACCATGTCTGTATGTTTCGTGTGTAATCAAATTGGCTTCCAGATTTTAGGAGGCAGGACCGTCCACTGTTTTTAACAAATTAAATTTATATGCTGGATTCTGAAAGGAGTCTAACTTTAATAGGGGGTTTAACGCAGGGTTAGTCATACATTAGAGGACTTTTTTTTGTCCTTTCAAAATACTGTGAAAGTTACATTTAACGCGTGAGAAAATTACATCAGAATGGGTTTTATTTGACCTTTTCCCTTCCCTATCAAACATAAATTCTACTCTTTCCCTCCCCTATCCTTTAAGCTCGGATCGCAACTTGGCTTCAAATGGGACATGGGGGTTCCGCTGAGCAGTTCCCTGACGCATCATTTCCCTGCTTGCTTTACGTTGTGAAATTATAGCGTGCTGTTAACTCGCATTGCCGAATGTGGAACAGTGATATATATCACAGTTTGATCCAATCTTAGGAACACGTCACTACATATAGCAAGGTGCCGATACGGTCAGATTGTTTACAGGAATGACAAAGCTCACATTTTGGCATACTCTGTTTGCTTGATTACATTGTGTAATAAAATCACTGGTTTTTTTTTAAAATATTTCAGCAATAAATTGGTATCGATATGTCAACAAATCGCTGTCAATAGCGGGATTGTGTATTTAAAATGTCATTTAAGTGAAAAAAATCAAAATTGTAGAATTTCATATTTTGTGGCATGTTATACAGGGTGGTTCAACAGATCATCTGATTTCTCAACAACTGCTAAAGCGTGTGATTTCATTCACACTGCCGCCATAGTGTTACGGTTACCTTGACCAGGCCAAAACCACCTCAAAACTACGGATTCAAACTCCAGAATAACTTAGACATACCCTGTGAACTTGATTACAAATTTTAAACAAAGTATTTATTTTGATTGTGTGTCTAAATCACTCTCTTTCAACCGCGATTAGGTATCAATAATCAAAGATTTATCTATAATAAATTGTTATTATGAACTACTAAACTTACTACCTGGTGTTTGCCGCGAACGCGGGCTG
>JAMKCH010053609.1:0-51155 GCA_023653785.1 Ophioderma brevispina
GCCCCCAGTTCACTTCAGGATTCATATTCAACGCAGGAAATCCCAACCAGCATTGGATAGGTTTGATACAAGTTTGCCTCCGGTATCGCCGTCCGCTTCGGACCGCTCAGTCAGGGCTTCGGCGCCAGTTTTTAATCCTGCACCATCGACGGATAATAGGAAATCTCGGACTCCCCCGACGCCACAAGAGAGAGCGCCGCACAAACAGCGCGGTCTGAAGCCTTGGCATCTCCATCTGAAGTCTGGGCCTCTCCATCTGAATGCCCAAGATCAACTGCGGGTCATGAATTAAAACAAACTCATTCTGTGCGCTTTTTGAAAAAGAAAAAACTTAATGCAAATGTTAGATAAAGCCCAAATAAAGTAACGCAGCATGTCCAAATACCCACATAGGTTACAAACATTGGTCTTGCACGCAAACATAAAATGATATTCAATAGATTCGTTGTCTCGTGAATTTGATACCTTCTTGCCCCATTGCGTCAATTTGCCAAACAATACCATTATAAGAAAATCTCTCCCTTTTTAAAAGTTGCAATAAAAGGTTAGCAATATGGATTGCCATTCAGTGAAAGGCCACATTTTTCACATGAAGTGTGGTCACTTTAAGCATGGTTGTGTATTGTACATGTAATAAGTCTTCAGATGCAAACTTTGAAAAATGTTGACCATTTTCGGGAAAAAATGGGGAACAGTGTGTTGGCGAGATGCTCACACAATCAATGGCGCAAGAAAGTTCAAAATTTGCAGAAAACAACAGACATTGATATCATTTATGGTTTCGTGCATAGAACAATGGTTTGTAAAACTTCTGGGGGTGTATTTAGAATGCTGCGTTTACTTTTTTGGGGTCTTGATTTGTTTACATCATACATGGTTTCTGTTTAAAAGTAGAAGCAATAACAAAGCCAAAACAATAACCAAAAATAACAAAAACAAAAAACAGAGACACACAAAAAAAAACACATAACATGTTTATAATTTTTTTTAAAGTTTACAAGTAGCATCTGACAACAAATTAAAAAAATGACTACACAACCTGATATTTTTTTGAGTAAAATGATAGAAAGTTAGGTTATGTAATATGCCAACTTTTCTCAAGACAATGAACTATATTGAAACAAAACACATGGTTTTGAAATGCTTATGATGACTAAATTTCATCAAATTAATACATGGGAATGTTAATAAACAATAATAAGAGGAATGTTAAAAAACAAATCTTGAAATATTTTGACTGACAATTACCCAATTTTACATCTCTATTTTTAATACGAAATCTGGCAACGGGTTATATGCAAAGTGTCATATTATTCTACGTGACATGATTGTGGGGGTTTTATTTTTGTTTGTTAATTTCTGAATTATTATGAAACATGTCATTTATGCATTTGAATACATGTAGTCCAATCATCATGCACGTTGTTTCGTGTTACGTTTACATGTATTACCGTGTGATGGCGGTTATGTCAGACGTTGACTATAAAGTTCAAGCGCATAAAGGTGTTTTGACTCAGTTATCATGTGAAGGAACCGCCCTCAATTTTATAAAATGGACTTATGCAGATGCAAATTGCTTGTCAACATAAATAAAGCACGGTGTGAAATAGCCACTCAAATCGAGGCTTTTTACATTAGTAAATTGAAATGTATATAAAATTACAGACCATGAAAAACTTCTGTTGTACACAGTTTTATGGTACTGCTGTACTGCACATGAATGTTCACGACATCAATATGAAAAATACGTTTGCCTTGCAGAACTCGGCAAGTGGAGGAGATTTAGGGGGAGTACCAGATTCTGGTTAACTACTTTCATTAAAATCTACCAAAAACAAGAATGAATAGACGTCCTAACTTTAAACACTGTTGTTTTCCATTGAAAAATAGCTTATGCGAATTGTATTTAAGTTGTGTTATTCGCTTGGATATGAGCCTGTTACCATTTGAGATATAGGATCTACTAAGATAGGCTATTGCACTTGTATAATGTGACAACCATTAAGGTAAATGATGCTATGGTATGATAGGCCATGTTTTGTATGGTATGTTATAACGTGATTGTTAGTTTGTAATACGATATGGTACAAATGATATGATGAAGAGTGAATGATAAAAGTGATGCTATGTGATATGGTATGATACTCAATAGTATGAGTAAGGGTGTGATATTGTCTATGGAAGATATGATATGGTAGGTTGTTTATGATGTAAATGTTACATGGTGACATGTACGATCGATACGATATTGTAGAATATGCTATGATATGGATAGTGTTATGGAGATATCATAATTGTTTAAGTTTGAATGATATCAATGATAGAGGTAAATTCAAAGTACTACGAGGTATGATCTTTGCTGCCTCCGTTGTTATGATGAAAGTGTGCATATCAGTTAACATTTGTTATTTCATTTTGTCTATTTAAGTGCTTCACAGGTCAGCCCAAAACACTATACCTTTCTTCGCCCGTCTCGTGTTTGTTCTTTGTCCGGGTACTCTTGTATCCTTGTTTCTTTTCCTTTCTTTTTTATTGAGGGCGGGACGCCTCTCGTATTGCTTTCGTCGTCGTGAGAGTTGTCTTATAGGGTAGCATTGTCTTGTTACTTACTTATTTGTTTAGGTTCGACACGCAAATGCCAGGGCTTTGTAGGGATGATAGAAACGGGATGTAGAAGGAGAAGGTATATGATTTGAATCAGTATGCAATATATTGGAAATTTGAAAAAAATAGTATTAACATATGGCAACAGATTTGTTTTCTTAAGTGATTTTAGAGAGATCTTGTAGCAGCGAAACGTGTTTTTGAAGAAGGAATAAATCTGCGTAAGTTGTTTGAGCTCGGAGGTTACCTATTTCGCGAGATGGTTTCTCACCATTCAAGTGGCTAGATATTCATGTTTCGGCTTCCTTTACTTGGGCAGGGGTGTATGTGTAATTTTTAATTAGTGAAATGGTGAGGAAAATCTAGGCATACTTTTAGGTTTATTTTCTAATTTTCCCCCAAAAATTATGTAAATTATATTATATATAAACCCAGTATATAATATAAGGGTAATAATAGGGATATTGTATGTAATGGAGAATACGTTTTATTGTGTTCGAAGAAGACATCTTCGCTTGGGTTGCCGCCATTGCAACCCCCTGAACGATAAGCTAAATGCGAAACAAATCGCACACCTTATTTCATAGCTCGTTTGCGAGATGTCCCCGTTGGAAGAATCGAGTAGGAGTTAATCAAATATCCCCACATAACATTATGTAATTGTCCAAGACGCTGGTATAGTTTAAAGCTTGAAACTTCATTATCTGTACAAATGCAGTCTTAAAATACCTATCTACTGCGTTTTATGGGTATGGTGAAATCGATCGCATGGTCTAATCTCCAAGATAATCACCTAATTTAAGGGCACTAAAGCAAACAAAAGGGCTTTCCGTGGCTATGTGGGATTGTGTGCATGATCTAATTGACAATGTTTAGGTCTACGCTAACTAATAGAAAAAATAAATAATGTGTTTTTGCCTGTGGACCAAGTTAGTTTTAAACAAGAAAATGTTGTAATTGAGAAGAAATTAGACACAATTTGATATCTTAAAACATGAAATTAGCCTATTTGTTAAGTATGGATGACATGTACGTGAGATGAAAATAGGAGCTGCGAATTACAAAGCTATAACTGATATTTTGGTCATTTTGAGATATAAGTTCACAAAAACAGTTTGTTTGCGCATGTAAATTGCGAAATATCAATTTCCCACCACCCTATTTTCACTTTCTTCAACTTATGAGGTCATAGTGGACTTCATAGTGTGATATTGGTACTCAATTTGAGAGACCAGTAGAAAAATGAGTAACTCTAACTATCGCGTGGCTACTAATATATAGGAATTAGAAGCACCAGCTAAGGAAAATCGGGGGGGGGGAGGGGGGGAGGGGCGGTTCGCGGATTAACGAGGGTGCGCACGTGTGTGTATGTGTGTTGAGAATTTTAGTATTGGGTTTATGTGGTCCGTTTGTGTGTGTAAAAAAAAATGAATGTGACATTGAATACTTTACGTGAGTATATTCTGTTTATCAATAGTCATTCTATTGTTTTAATAATAGTTAGTGCACATAGTTTAAAAAGAAATTTATGCACTCTTCATATTTAAAGCCACTCACAGTTCAATGATTCCTGATTTTTTAAACCTGATTAATTTTTCACTATCGTCCTTATTTACATAAATTTATCATATTGTGTTTGCCTGTATTCTATGATGAACAAATAAAGAATGATGATGATAATTCATTTCCATGTACAAACGAATGGGGAAATATATGGTCCGGAAAAGGGAACCACAACACTTCTAAAAACTATCCAGCCCCCACCCAATTATTGTTATATATAATTAATTTGGTCTCTTCTTAAAGGCCCACTATCAGTGGATTGCTAAATCAGAAAATCGAAAAAAAAATCATCAACAATCTGGTATTTCCATTGGCTGTGACAAGATTCAGGTGTCACTAACGTACCTGCAAGGAATTAGTGAAAGACCGAAAGAACGTAATAAGGTCCATATTTGATATTTTGTCATACTGTCAGGACGGTCCGCCCGCGCACGGACATTTACTATATACAACACGTAACTGAATGGAGATCGTATCTTTGAACCCTGCGTTTTCCTAATTTTTGTCAATTTTCAGTTGGAAAAGTAATTATGAGAATTGTAAAGACTTAATCTTTCACTTTAAGCTATTCTGCGAATTTCAAAATTTTGACTCTTTCGTATGGAACACTGAGAGTGTCTTTAACTCATAAAAGCATTTGTTTAAAATGTATGTGACATACTGGGGAGAAGCGGCAAAATGGCACTACTTTTCAGTCCAAATTGGCACTCCCTAATTCTAAACCGATCAAGATTTTCTTTTTTCTTTCACTAATAGTAAAGTCTTAGAGAAATAGATATTGCCTGTGCAGATATTTGACCGAAGTATTCCAATGGCGAAATGCATTCTGGATGTTACTGACCCCCCCCCCTCCCACACACACACAACACACTGTGTGTAAAAACACGTTATCCATTGAGTGAGTTAAGAATGTAAACTATAGACATGATAGAAGTACAGCTAAAATGTACTTTGCTGTCGTCGTGTATCTTGTACTTGTGTAAATCTTACAGTATATACGCAGCATTCATTCTACCAAACATAAATAGCTACGTAATAATAAGTATAATTATAATTTAATATATGGTCATAAATATTGGCAGGCCTTGCTAGGTTGGGTCGCGTCATCAGTGCTTTTTTATCCTCTACATGTCCCAAGTTCTTTAATAACTCACGAATACACACATTTCCAAGAGTTTTAATTATAATTTTATTTTAGAGTATACTGACTATATTAACCTGTTTTTGTGGGCAGAATCGCCAGGATAATATTGTAAAATTTACAATATCTTTAATAGTGTACTGTTTCCCGAGACCCCGGTTGACGTACAATTCAGTTCATAAGTCTCCTTTTGGTTAAACTTTTGCAACCTCAAAGCGACAATTTTAGCAAAATTTCGGACTCCAAATCCGGCCACATGATTCACAAATTCAGTTCCTAGACCTACCTTTGGGACACAAGTTACCCAGCACCAATTCCGGAAATCAGCGGCCGCACATCCCTACCTGAAAAAAAACTTAGAGCCCTTCCTACACCGGCGCAATCGAACTGCATTTACTGGTCTTGGTTTAACCCCCCCTTCTAATCGCGCCAAAGACTCCCGAAGCAGGTTCCTAAAGGAACCAACTAACCCCCAAACCCCTCCGTTAAAACGAAAGCGAAGAACCGCGAAATTCTAGTTTCTCCTGTTATTTTTGTCTCCGTGCGTGCTTCTGATATCTACAATGTTTTTTATTAGTTAGTGAGGGGCCTATGTTCTCCAAAAGTGATTTTATAAGTTAATTTAATTGTGGCAACCACTATAAGTGTATTCTACTGGGTCTGACTATTCAGAAAAATTGTTGCCATTTTTTTTCTGGTTGACCTTTAGTGACCTTGACACGAGGTTCACAGGTTAAAAACGGTCCATACCTCAGCCAAAGTTATAATCGACTTGAGACCAAATGTGGCAAATTTCCATAAGGAATAGTGTATTGATATTTCTTTTGTATACTTGAGCTTTTGTTTTCTTGCATTATATGATGCAAATACGCTATAGAGACAAGCAATACATTTCCGTATTCAGACTCCAATCCCTGTCCACAGCAAGAGTTAGGCCTCATTTTTTGCACAATGTATAGCAAACCCTACACAACCCCATTATACCTGCTTTTTACTGCCCATGGCTAAGTAAACAATTTGTTTTTTAATGAAAATGTTCAAGAGAAAACTGGTTGAATGAGTATATATACAAAATCAATGGAATGAATTGTTATAAACGTGAAACAACCAAGATTCGCACTACAGAGCCAAAAGTTAGTATACTAGTTAACTTTCAGTCTCATCATATGTGTGAGGTTTTAATTAATTTTTTCCAATCCAGAGCCGAGGAGCCATTGGTCATATTGATAGTGATATCATGCGCGACTACGAAACACGGTAAAGGTGTATTTTTCAAGATTGTGCCACGATACATAGTACGTGAAAAGGGGTAGCACACACTGAAATCTGGGGGAAACGGGTTTACTTTTTCCACACTTAACTTACATTGGGGCCGATCGGCAATTTTCGAGATTTGTATGTAATTCGGCTCATTCTGTTTAAAGGAGCTAGTCATTCTACAAAGACACAAACTTCTACTTGCTTAGGGGTCATATTGTCATACTTATTAAGGGTAGGATTTTTACACTACCTACTTGTTTAGGGGTCTTTTAGACCTATCAAATTTACTTGTATTTGTTTACGCGTCTTTTTGCAACTCCTTTGTGATGGGGGTGCGGACTTTGAAAATGTGGAACTTTTGTAAATAAAAGCATACGAACCCCCTAAAAATGGTCCTTTTTTGAGCTATCCTCAAAATGTAGACTTGCTTGTCAAATTTCTCTACACACTTTGGACCATTTTATGGACAAAATCAACAAACGTCCGACAACCTTGTGTGCACCTTATGTGGGATTTGGGTGGGTGTTTTGTGTGGGGGTTGAACGGCGACCCCTGCTGCTGGCATCAGGCACTGCCCAACCATGAAACAAACTCAAAAGTTTAGTGTAGATTTTTGAAACTTAGGTTCTGTAACAAGAAGATTCATCACTTTTGACAATTGGCATGCTGCGCAGAGTTTAAAATTGGTTCCCGTCTTGGTCTTTTGGCATCAAAAAGACTTTCTGGCTTTAAAATGCATCTTCTTCCAGCGAAAATGCAAACAGTGGGCAAACAATTGAAAATTACAGCAATATAGATGTGCTAATATACTTAGAGAACTTATACAATACACGTCATCATGTAGATGAACCCACCAATCTTAACCAGTTTTTCTTTTCTCGAAGAGTTCTGTGACAGGATTTCCCAGGAGAATGTACATTATATTATGTTGTGATGACCTTATAAACACATGATCATGTGGAAGCGATCAAGGGGCCTATACCTGCAGTGGATGTTTGTTCTCCAGTATGGCATGCCAAAGTTGTTTCTTGACTGGTTTGTTGGGCATCATCTAATACACACTAAACCATAGAAATCATGAAAACAGTTTGGGAGGGGGGTTCTCCCAACCAAATGACCATACGGAGACTTGTGTACAGACCATCGTTCTCATTTTTAGCCTTCTGGTATAAATCAATGTTTAGTATGGCAATGGTTTGTTTTTCAAAATTTTCTCAAATATTTTTTGAGAATTTAGTCCCAAATTTCCTCAATTAGAAGCCAACTTTTTCTAAAAATATGAGGAAAATGAGTCCATTTCCACAATCTGAAGTCAAACTTGTCAAAATTGCTAAAATGTAAACGAATGTTTGGAAAAGGGGAAAATTTGGGTTTAAATTTAGGCCAAAAATTGCAGTTCTGACATAGCTACGGGTCCATTTTTTGGCAAAAATTATATAGCGATCTGGGTCCTACTTCCAGACTCTCTCGAGGCACGTCCCTACCCAAATCAACGTGAGACAGCCCCGCCCCCCACGGGGTATATGGTGACTCTATACTTGATCTTGCTTAGACAAGACGTTCACAGGGGTTCTGGACTGGAACGAATAATTAACTCTTCATACTGTGAACTGAGACTAAGATAACTAGTATAACATACTTTTGTTCTGATCTTGGTTATTTCATGGTATTTTGTATACGGACGATTCCTTCCATTTCGTGGTTTTACTTTACTTACCAAGGGTATTAATGCAAATAATGGGGGTTGTGTAGGTTTATTCTACATTCAAAGAAAGTGTTTATAGATGACTACATGTGCAAGAACTTGAGGCCTAACTCTTGCTCTAGAGATAGGACTGGGGGTCTGCAGAAAGGCAATTTTATGCATTATTTTTGTCTCTAATTAGGTTATTTGGCAAATAATCAAGAAAACCAAAGGTTAAATAACAAATAAATATCATATACAATGTTCCTTGTGAATTTGCCACATTGTGGTACCAAGGTCGAATCAACTACTGTGAAGCGATGTTGACCCGCTTTGACCTTTGCCCTGTTCAAGGTCACTAAAGGTCAACGGAACAAATGGCAACATCATTTTTCTGATTGTCAGACCCAGTAGTTATACTTTATAGTGGTTGCCAACATTACATGAACTTCAACACCAACTTTTACATAGGCCCCTTTGAGTTTTTTATGTGTTGTGGGAGGTTTACTGGATGTGAGTAGGCCATTTTTACTATAAAACGTAGGACATTCGGACCTTTTGTATCACGTTTTTTGCATGCAGCGTGCGGAAATTACATTTTAATGTTATGTTATAGATTGTTACTCTTGGCAATACGTCAAGAAATATACCAAATGGCGTAACGGGGTGAAATAATCTCTAATGAATTTGGTCGGGGTTTAATGGCAAGCAAAAAAGAGAGAAGTGTTACATTATTTGCGACATAAAAAGCATCTATAATTGGGTTCTACCAGATTACTTTTACTACCGATATGGAAACCATGGTTAAAGCTAAGCTGAATGGGGCGGCGAAGTTCTTGCTCCTTTGTCCTCAATTCCATAGGGGGTTTGCTATTTTTCTCATTAACAATCTTGAGTATAAAACATCCATGATATGAAAGCAGATGAAAATGGCAATTGGGTAGCATAGATATAGCTATTCAATGGATGTTCGTATTACCTTATCTCGCTCTAATGGGGACAAACCGGGGATTTTTAATCAGGAAATAAAACATATATTGAAGAAAGAATAATGCACACTGCATTTTATGGTTGGGGGGGGGTGACTTTACCTTAGTTCAAGATCCGGAATTGGATACCACGAATTATAATCCTCCATATAACCAAAACGCTAGAAAAGCCGATTTGGAAATGAAAGATCACTATAATTTTTGATTGATCCGTGGAGGATTACATAATCCAAACTTGGCGTAATATACTTGGGTGCCCACGAAATCCATTTTAAGCAATCGAGACTTTATTTGTTTTTTCTAATGTCAGAAGAATTAAAACCACCACTTTTTTTTCATCATCCTAACATCGTACCAGGTTATCGTACAGACCATTCCTTAAAGTCTTGATCTTGATCTAACTTCTATTAGAGGGAAGGCTTTTGGCAATTTAACAATTCTCTCCTTAAAAGATTCGGAACTATAAAATGTATTAAGGATAAGATTTTTAGATGTGAAAAGACATATGCAGTAATACCTTACAACACGGAAAACATTGATAAAATCCCCTCGACACTCGATTATGGAATTTGAATAATTGACCAATTGGTTTTTGGAGGTAACTTTCGATGGAAATAAGAAGTGGACTATAAGATTCGCCAAGGGAAAAGAACAAAAAAAGAAAGAAACAGACAAACAACTTGACAAGGAATCATAAGCTTTGAGAAAGAAGTACAGAATGTTAACGCCTTGATAGAGAGAATATATTAGCAAACCATGAACAAAAGAAAGGGAACTTGAATCAATAAGACGAGCAAAAAATGAAGGTGTCGTGTTAATATCACGAGCTATATGGGTAGAATATGGGGAAAAACCCACAAATTTATTTTGCAAATCTGGAGAAAGAAATTGTCTAACAAATTATTATGCATTAAAGAACTCAAAAGTTGAAGTTATAAGATGACAAATCCAATATTGGCTAGACTTTAAATTTTTTACAACAATCTATACGAAAAGTAAAGACGACAAAATTAATCTAAGAGGATTTGATGTAACATTGTCTAGATCGGACTTTCCCTTGTTTACTTAACACTTCAGTTGCAGAGTCTGGAAAGAGGGCGTCTGACCATTGATGAGCTTTCAACTGCTTGTGAAAAAAGTTCCAATAATAAAAGCCCGGGATCAGATGGTTTACGGCTGAGTTTTGGAAATTGGTTCTTTAGAAGATCTAGGAGCTTTCTTTTACCTTCTTTAAATGATGCGTAATGAAAATGGAGAACTTTCAGTTACTCAACGTTTGGGTATTATTACTCTCTTTGCCAAAGGTATAAACCAAAAATTTCTTAAAAATTGGCGGCCTATTACTCTTCTAAATACAACATATAAATTAGCTTCAGCCTGTATTGCAGAAAGAATCAAACAAATCTTCCAGATTTGATAAAGATGACCAAAAGGTTATGAAACGGTCTTTACATTGGGCGAAAATGTAGATTTGCTTATGACTTGATATTTTAACAACCCTAGTACGTAAAAATCGGTATGTTTATTGTAATTAGATTTTGAAAAAGCTTTTGGACCCCTCGGTTTCACAACAATTTATTTATATAAAGTACTGGATTTCCTAAATTTTGGACCCTCAGTTAAACGTGGATTAAGCCTGTTTATAATAGCATGTCCTTCGGTTTTAGTAAAGTTGGACTAGCTACGCAACAGTTTAAAAGTTTGGAAGAGGCTGTAGACAGGGAGATCTTTGTCGCCTTACATTTTCTTTGATTTGTGCAGAGATTTTGGGGTGTCTTATTAGAAAAAATAAAGAAATTTTTTTTTTTTTTTTTTTTTTTAATTTTAGGCATATTTTAAAATCACTCAATATGCCGATGACTCTAAATAACGGTCATATCTCGATGTGTGACAGAAGTTATTACAAACCTTAGAACTCTCGATCTGTTGAACGTATATCTGTGGTCTTAAGTAATGAAGACAAAACAATGGTGTTGTTACCTCGGATCCCTTGTCCAATAAACAGCCAACCCAAAAAAATATACACCAAAAAAAATGAACTGGGTACAAATGGAAAGTTTACAAAAAAGCTTAAGATTTCCTTTTTCAACAACACAATTTAAACAGAGAGTGGAAGATTAAATTACAATAATGTCATGGAGTCGGTGCGAATCAAAATTCACATTGGTCGAACCGAACTAACTGTCTTGGTAGAATAACAGTTGTCAAATCATTAGTAGTTTCCAAAATTTACATCTCGTCTTATCAATCAATCCGATCCCTTCTAAATGCTTCCTGAAACGTTTGCAAAAAAGATCTATGAATTCATTGGAAGAACAATAATGACAATCTAAGTCGAGACCAGCTCCCAAACGATTATGCCGATGGAGGGCTAAGATGTTCAAATAGATCTTCTTTGAGGCTTTGAAATGTACATAGGATCGAAAATGATTACAGGTAAAATATAAGGTAAAGGATCGCTCTGTTTTCTAATAAACGGGACTCCACGAGTAGTGATCTCGAAAAGGGTCTTCTCACCTTGAATGCACAAGAACATAAATCATTTGTTTTGGAAGGAAGTTCTTCTAGTTTGGCAACAAAAATCCCAAAGAAAACAAATCCCTAAAACGTGGAAGCAGGTTCTAAAGAAGTCTTTTTATATGGGAAAATCGTGTTTTCAAATTGTGGAAGGAACTAAATCCAGACCATGGTCAAAAGCAGGATTTACTATACGTCGCTGATCTGGTAACGAATGGTGGCCGTTTTATGACATTAATAGAACTACAAGAGAAAATAGGCCTCCGGCCAAACCTTTCTGGAATATAACAGGGTTACTTAGTGCAATCAAGAAAGTTTTAAACAACCTTTTCAGAGCAGATTATGTCTATATTATCAAAATACACTTTCCTTTTATTCCTTTTCATTAAGTCTTTATTTTGAAGGATAAGAGAGGATGCAAATCTCTTTTGTAATTCTCTTGCAGCATTCAGGAACCACAATTCGAGACAAAACGGGAATTTAAAATTAACGTTTTTTCAGTAAATTGATTTGAAAACTTCTGTTTGATGGAATCCCTTTTAGATGTACCAATGGATACAAAACTAAATGGTTCCAATACAGATCCTCAATAGAGCTTGTAACTACACATTCTTTTATGTATAAAATAGGTCGAAGAATGGATAATATAGCACTTTTTGCAAAGAAGATCTGAGACCATTGTAGCACATTTACGGAATGTAAAGAAGTTCAAATTATTTTGTCTCACATACAAAACTCGTTTTTGTAGCTTGGAGTCCCAGTTACTCTAAATAAATTTCATATTCCCTTTGGTGTATGATTTCAAAATATTCACTTTCGGCCTTAAATTTGTGATCTGTGAACAAAAGTTCTACATATATAGAACCATATGTCAAATGTCCCCTCTTTCATTTTCTGTTTCTTCAAAAAGAAAGTGAAAACTATATAAACTATAAAATATATCCTACTGAAAAACTCGAATTATTTCCTTATTTCATTAAAATGCAGGTGGAAGAGCTTTTCATTGATTATAAGAAAATCATTTCGAGTTAATATATTTTTCCTTAGCTGGCTTACACAATATTCATACAATATTGTATTCATCTATTCATTATATTATACTAATGGTTGAATTCTTTATACTTGGAATATTATGTTCGCTGAGAGTGAAGGGTGTGGGTGAGAGTGTCCAAGTTTTGTTTGTATATAATACATACATCCGGTTTATATTATTTTGTATTAAAACGTTATATGTCACGTAAATGTGAAATATGATATGTGAAATTGCATTTAATATCAATTGTAAGAATGGAAGTAAATAAAAATATAGGCGGTAAAACACAGGCCGTCAAAACCGGAAAAAAAAAGTAATAATATCTTTGGAGGGGGGGGGGGGGTTGGGGGTGGGGCCATTTCATTCTTCCAATAATGGCCTCAATTATGCACTCAAATAATCTTTTTTCAAAATTAACACAACGAATTGATTTTTGTGTCTATACGTCGTTGTCAGGGCACTAAACCCCTATGACAATAATATTAAAAGAGACATGAGGACTTTCCATAAAGCAAACCCCCAATTTTTTTGTCGAACCCTATTTACTTGCAATTGGACGTTGTGCTTACCAATGAAACTAAGTGATTGATTGTGATTTGTGAATTGTATTAGATCACCCCTAAAGTAAATAAGCGAATACGCGGCCATCTTATGTAATAAGTTATGACTTAGAAATTTCTGTCAAAGCAGGGTTTTATAGCTGCAAGTTCAAAACAGGGTTTTGCGGTTTTTCTTTTGTTATTATTTTGTCCAATAAACCACCTTCGAAAACGTTTTCGGTAGGTGTCTACAATCGCTCCAGTATATTTAAAAGATAATTCGTATCGTCAAGATCTCCTCCTGTCACTTTAATATAGCTTTTTCTTTCTCCTTTTCTCCAATTTTTTACTAATTTAGCCTGATAATAACATTCTTATAAACAGCGACATTATCCACCGAGTGCTTAGGGTGGCGCCGTGATAGAGAACCAAAGGCTGTTTTACACGAGTAATTTCTAACGGGAAGAATATTTATAAGGAAAGAAATATGATTTTAGATGTAGGAGGTGGCATTGGTGAAAGGCGGATGAAAGGCTGTTCAACAATCATACCAACTAATAAAAACTAGCTTAGTAGAGTGCATTAATATTTATTAAAGAGCCCAAATCGCCCTATGGTCAAAGACCCAACAGAAATACTATATTAAAAATACATTAAATAACAATGATATTGGCACCATGCATAAAAGGAGTACCAATATTGGAGACCACAGTGGAAGAAAGAGCAATGTTTTCAGCGAGTCCAATCCCCAAACAATCCTGTCAACCTTACTGATCGACTCATGGAAATGAGCCACCCTCCCTTGAAGTCTATACCCACTGTATTATTGCAATTGATTCCATTGTAATAATTGCTAATGAAAACATTTCCTAATAGTGATGTAAATGTATAGTAGGATCTGTAGACATAACTAATGAGTCTAGTGCATCAAGCATTTGATTTTCAGTCTTTCCCAAGATTGCCATATTTCAGCTTTGTGTTGTAGTTCATATTCACACCCTAATATTGGCATAACAGGTGCAAAGAGAGATTTCGACACATTCGTATTTTCTGCCATATGTAGTGGATTCATACAGATTAGACACTCAGTAGATCTCTTACCTTTTATTTGGCTACAGAAAATGTCTTAAAAGTGAAAACAAAATGTGATTTTATATGCTCACATTTCAATATAAACCATAGGATGAATTTCCTGTTTGCTCCTATAGGAAATTAGAAATTGCACACTTTTTGTACTAAAGAAAAAAATCTCGGCATAATCCTTTCAGATGGGGATATTTTTTTATATTAAAGCTTTAAAAAATCAGAATTTTCACATTTCTTAAGGAACACCTGTTATGTGAAATCTCTGCACCTTTAATGAACGTTCATAACAGGCATAGCTGGAGAATGATGATTTCTGCCACAGCGACCCCACCACAAGTGGGAACTGCTAGAATAATAATAATAATGTAGGCATTAATAGTAAAAGGCAGAGGTTATTCACTCAGAAAAGCAATAGAAATAGGAAACATTCCACAAACACAAGATGCACTAGCCTAGCATCTGTTGTGAGTAGGATACGTAGCAGGTCTTGTATGGGGTCAAACAATTATCAAAGCATCGCAATTGCCATAAATCCAGCAGACTTTGGATGGACTTTCGAAACGTCCAATGTACAGTGGAAGATCACTGACTCTTCCACCTACTGGTGAAGTGCATCATGCAACCATCAGTTGTAGATGTACCAAGGGATGCAGAGGGCATTGTGTAAGAAGACAGACTTGAATGTATAACACTGCAAGAGCAAAGGATCTGAATGAAATTTTGACCTCTCTGTGTACACAACTTGTGTGCTAACAGGCATTATATGTGGTACATGGTGAGTCAAAAAAACTTGACCCAGATTGTGTCCGCCATTTTGGCATGTGTATGTGGTATCATATGAAAGCTTAGTTCATTATCTTTAATTTTCTGTAAATATCATTCACATTGGTTAGGTAAAGACCAAGCTACAGTCGTTTGAATCAAGTAGTTGGTTTTGCGCTCTGTCCACAGATTCAGTGTCCAGAAGACATTCAGGCTATTTATTGACTGAAGAATACATTTGGTGCTATTTAAACCCGCAAAATATAGTCATAATTTACCATCGATGCTCTCTTAACGTTTCTGCGTCCTCATCACTCACAACAATCATTTGAAAAATAAAGTAACTTGATACATGTATCAGTTTCTGGAGGAATTGAATGAATCATACCATGTGAAGGAACAGACATCGGTGACAACCTTTGAGGTTCAAAGTATTGTCTATATTTGTAGACCAAAATATGCCACATCTTGAAAAAAAAGTGTTACAAATAAAACTAACCATTATCACTGGCTTTTACACCTTTAACATATCACTTTATTTGACATAAACATTGACATAGCCTTATCGGCATTTTGGGGTGTCATTTGCTTCGTTGGCTGCCATGCATTCAAATGGGAATCCGTGGATAGGAGGAAAAGCTGACTACTTGTTTCAAAAGGCTGTAGCTCGGCCTATACTTAACCGATTGGAATTATTTTTGCAGCAAATTACAGATAATGAAATATGTTTTCCGATGATACCACATTTGTTAGATATTTGTTATTTAAAAATTCAAAATGGCGGACACAATCTGGGTCAAGTTTTTTTGACTCACCCTGTATAATTAAGGTATAGACACAAAAGCAGGCATATATTTTATGTCACATTATTTATATGTTTAGATAAAATTCAATATTTGGTGATATGTTTAGACATAGCAGTATATCTACACACCAGACAAGTCTTGTAATTAATTAAAACTCGCAACCTACAGGAGGTGACATTTTCAAACTGTTTTTACCACGGTGACATCAGCATGAATTAACATTATATCATGTACTAGACCTGCCTGCATGTTTCGCATGGTTCACTTTCCAATTATGTTATGGCACACTCAGCTGTATAAATTGTTATTTGATCGGTTTTTAGATCAGTGTTGGAATACAATAACCTAGTTGACGTCACCGTGGTCCACACCTTATTTTCAGGAGTAGTCTTTTCCGTTTAAATTTAAAAATTACAGGGATCTTGTTAATTGCAATTAAATGCCTTAATAACATCTCAAAAGTTAATAACAGACTGACTATTCCTTTTAAGTAAATGGTCTTTTTAACTCAAATGGCTGCCATATTGAAAAAAACGCTAGGACTGACAACAGATATTTCACATCTATGTCATATTTGGATTTCTTGGCCCTAAAACATAAATATACACACAAAAAATAGTTAATATCATTTTTGAGCAAGATATAATGAAAAGTGTCAATTTTAGTGCGATCTGGCGGCCATATTGGAAAACAAAATACCTGACAGAATGTTTTTACAAAATAATGTCATATTTGGATACCTTGGCATTCAAAACAGGGGCATAGTCACAAAGATCAGTGTTATTAATCGAGATATAAGACAGAAAATTGGAATGGCAGCCATTTTGAAAAATGGCCACCACAGGTCAAATCCAGCTGGGGCCCCGTTTTGAAATAATTGGTTATGGTCCATATTAAGCGTGTACAAAAGGTTATACTTCTATCACAAAGTGCACGATTTTGCTCCAGTTGGGTCTTAAACCTCTGGACTATAAAAAAAATATTCAATTCCAGGTTTATGGGCAACAGTGTATGATTGAGTATTCAGCAACAAATATTTAAGTAATCATACAACTTGAGTACTTACTCTCATTTGAGAAATTGGCTGGGCATTTATTCTGCAAAACCACAAAAGGTAGGGATTACATTCATGTAAGTCTCAATATTGTACATGTATAAACTTGATGTATCCTGACCTAAGTCTAGTCTACTTGTAGGAAAACTACATTTCATGCTTTAAAACTGAACCGAACTAGACACTCAATTCTAACAACACAACATAACATCAAAGTATAGAAAGTATATGGATATTCATCTAAAAGTGCGTTATGTGAATAGTTCTTTAGATATACTTGAGGAGAGTTTATTCCCGTAATTTCAGTTGATTTTGATCTTGCAGCTTTAATGCTATAAGCACTTTTTGTATCACAATGACACATAGGCCACTGTGCTGTAATTTCTGTCCATTAACAGAAAATAGAAAACGGTGAATTTCTTGCATTTCTTTCACAACCCAATACTACACATCCAACTTATCTGGGTTCATATCAAAATATGACATGGGATCAATAGTTTTCCTCCTTATGTACTAATGGACGTGCCCATGACAAAAAAAAAATAATAGAGTTACTGTGATTCTAATTTTCATAACGCATGTATACACCTAGTGACATAAACAAAGTAAATAGTTAATCAAAAAAATGGAAAATATAGTAGGCCATTGGTGCCATTTTATATAAATAATATAGCAGTTTGCAGTAGACAATTATCATATTTGGAAATTTCCCAGACCGGTACATATCCTGAAGCTTAATTCAATATTTCAGTTGACGACATTGCATTTTCAAATTTCTTGCAAAGACACATGAGTTAAACCTAATTCTAAGGCCATTGATTTAAATGGTATAAAAATACCTTTTTGAGGCAAGTTGCAAGATGAGGCTATGGATCAACAAATGCTTTTTAACAAGCACAGTATACTATTCACGGAAGCACATTTCTCTAAGAACACCCGGCCGTGCTATTTTTCAATACTATACATCGTCGTGGTCACGACATAGTGTCCAATCTGATTTTTTGGTCAAATTGAGTTAACAGTTGATTCTGGTTGCATTTTATGTACTCTTTAATTGTCCCCAAAATTAAAGTGATATTACATCTCCTAATCAAAATAGCCGCAGTCGAATAACACCCAATTGTATAAAACGGGTTTCACAAACAATCGAATTCGTATTCGATAGCTTTGCGTGTCCAAATATCTCAAAGCAAACCAGATAAATTGTGAACGGATACGTATTCGCTGGGACAAAGATTGCTACTTCAGTGATCAAAATCGATAATAGGTCTGTGAAGATTTAAGGCAATCGGTAAATTTTACCTTTCTATACTTCATGAGGGATTTATCATGTTATTTCACATTTTAATTTTTGTGTTTTAATTATGTTTATTGTACTAATTGAAACCTACGGTCTGTGCGTCGTGAAAAAGAATTATCCAAGAATTAACATTTGTACAAATAAAACAAATTTATCACTTTTAGGGGGACATAGTGACATTAACCCTCGTGTGGGGGAGGAGTTACCACCCCAGGTAAACTTTCCTCCGGTGCGAAAAACGTTAAAAACTTTCGTAAAGTCTTCCATATAATTATTTCCGGTCATTTTGGCGAAACAAATGTGAAGGTAGCACTGTCACCGGGGTTAGCGTCGAAGTCGTTTGGTGGGAGTGGTTCTATTACCTCTACTACCCATTATTGAAAATGCAGCATTCTGATTGGTCAGTTATTCAGCAATAATGAGCCGCTATTGCATTTTCTTATCATATCTTTATTTTCATTCATCAGCATACAAAATACACATAAATTAGGCTTATTACCTAACTATACAAACAAACAAACAAAATAAAATTAAGTTGTTTTAGTTAATAGAATAGAAATAAAGGTTTTGTTGTATCATCTGGGCTCATAATGTATCCTCGGGCGGAAATTTGAAAAAATTGAACATAATGGGCGCCATTATTTAGTTTTTCCGACCTCGTGCACATTATTCGCCTATAAATGACACTGCATTACCCTCTAGTTATTAGTTCATTTGTTTAAATATTGTGCACTGTATGGCTCTAAAATTTTATGTTGATTAAAAACTAGTCATTTTCCATATCATTTGGGGCCAAAACCCGCACGAAAATCCGATATTCCTACCTTTTTGATGCAAATTTTATTTTTGCATTTTATACTCTGATGTGTGTCTGTGGAAATGAACAATTTGGCCAACCTGTGAACTTTGACCTCAATGTGACGCCGTTATGTTGGAAGCAATAGAAAATGGAGGACCAACGCTATTAATTTGTACCAACATCGAAATCGTCTATTGCTTTATAATAATAAATTCCCGGGGTCACCGCTTAGTGAACTGTGTTACAAAAATAATACTTGGTAAGCATATCGTCAAAGTGTGATTTTCTTTGATGTTAACTTGGATATTCTTCAAACTAAATGATTACTAATACATCATTAAAAAAATCGCCTTTCAGGAACAAATTGATATTTTCTTTGGGAAGTTGTTCGTATAAGCGTTAGTGCCCTCTAAATTGTTTAGATTATGTCAGATTTTACTATTGAGTATATTACCCATTTAACTGTTAATTCGTTTCAAGTTTGGTATATATTTACACGTACATTACTTTAAAAGATAGGAACTATAATTATATTTGAGAAATTTAAGGAATCGAAAAAATATGGTTGTTATAAAGTTGTATAGACCACTTTTATCCTCCAAAACATTTGAGTTATGAAACATTCCAGTTATATTTTAAATATTTTCTGAGCTCAATTTTGAATAGTTCTAGCCAATATTTATTGTGTGTTGCAACATGCATACTATTTATTGAGTTTTATATAACATGCACAACAATGTTTGTGTTCCTTCTAACGTATTTACACCTGAAATTTATGTTTTTCTGCAAAAATGAGTTAAAACATATTGGTTACTAATTAAGATATTAATTTTAAGGAGCCATATTTGTAAGAGTTAATTTTCAGAATTCTTTGGTCATCGTGGTCAATCTGCGCTATATTTTACAACGAACGTTAATGCAACAGTGAAAGTTTCCCGTGTTAACCTCTCATCATCATCATCATCGATCAGTAGCTCGATGTTTCCTTATTTCATCGTTATTGCCACCATTATCACCGCCATCGTTATTCTTATCATCGTGGCATCATCGGCATAATCATTTTAAAATAGTAAAACCCCGTAGCTATAGTAATCTCACCATACCAACATTAGAAATCATCGGGTTTCATGCAATCGAATACGTATTCGACTCCTTAGAACACAGCGAATCAAACATTTTGGGTTTTGACAAACTGTCAAATCACATTCAGTGGACATTTTGAATAGGAAATCAGTTGTTTCTTGGTATTTTAATACTGTCGTCAGTTAGTAACCATTCATGTCTTTAACATACACTACATAAAATAGCCATTTCCTTTTATTTCATTTAATTACACGCATTCATAAGTAACTCAAACTTTCAAACGCCGTTTTCTCAGAAGTAGCATTTATGCTGATTCGACAGTATGCAGAACCCACGACGACATGATCTCACCAAAGCAACACAAATAGTTGATTGCCACCATACCATATACGGCAAAAATGCATATCTAGGGAAAATAAGTTTATCCAAGTAATCACAACAGCAGTTACACACAGTCTGCCGGTTGCTAGGGCCACTACTGAATGGCAAGAGTAAAATCCATTTTGAATTAACCGCCACCACTACATCAAAAAGCTGGGCATAGAGTCAGCTTGTTAGTGTTCGTGTTTTGTACCAAAATGTTAAATATTACAACATAATTTCATAAATTTTAACATTATGATATGGTTTTTATAGTTTTATAACCGCATACCAATTTTAAGTTTTATTAAATTATAGATTTTGGCCAAAAGTAGCAAATGATGTTGGAAAACCATTGTCTCTTTGCAAGTGTAACAAAAACGTTTAGAAATGTTATATGGTTTCATACTTGTTATACACGTTGTAAAATATCAACATTTCCCCTTTGTAAAGTATGGGATTGTAAGACCAAATATACACGGTGTTATTAAAGTTTTAATTATGATACCATTTCTGGGTGCCGTGTATATCGCCTATCTTTTAAAAATATCAGTATTAAAATGCTACAAAATGATTTATTTTTTACAAATTATATATATTATATCTAGTGTGTTCCTAAAAAGAATAAGAATTAATTTCTCATATAAAATGCCATAAACAAGCGTTTTTGCAACATCGCGCAATTTCTACACTAATACATTTTACTTGCAAAAGAGGATCCACCGTGCAATCGTCTGCGGGGCTGTACAAGCTAGCACATCGAACCCTGGAATTGCATTCACCTGTTCTCTTAAACCTCCGACAATGGCTACCGAATGTAGATTAGACAAAACCTCACCCGTTGTGTAAGCAGATATAGTCCGGCGGGAGCCACAGTCCGGGGCTCCATAGACGATAACGGAATAAAGCAGGAAACTAATGTTACGTGCGGGGGGGGGGGGGGGAGGAAAAAAAAAAAAAAAAAAAACTCCTATGGAGCTCTATGGAAAAAATACCTAAATCAGCATTAATATGCCTGATAGATTTCTCCAATACCGCTTGATGAATTCCTTCAATTATTACCATATGGCAAGAAGACATCATTTTAATCAATTTTGTTCTGCGAACTTTTAGTTCGTAGAAGAAATTTGGAGAAAAATGCATTTGAAAATTCAATTTTCGCGCCATTTCAAAAATCCCTAGACTGCAAAAACGTTATTTATTCAAAATTAGTCTCATTTCCATGTATTTGGGGTCCTACCACGCCTATCGACTCCACGAGGCCCGAGCACGAACGTATACAAACGCACACGAGAATACCGTGCTCATGCAACACAACGTTTACCCGACGTATTGACTGGACCTAGCTCATATGGAACCACGTTTTGATCAAATTTCCTTTCCAAAACCTGATTTGTCATAGTTGATCGCATGTTTTCTTGTAGTTAACGTGTAGGATTCGTTTCATGGGTGTGGCTTTTTGCAGTAAACCGTTTTCGCACAGTTATGACTGAAAAATGACCGTATATTTATCGGCAGCCTTTAACACCATAGAATCCATATACATAGTTTACTGGGTATTTATATAGAGTGCTAATTGCTACACAGGGATGCCAAATAAATCCGACCTCCCCCCCCCCCCCTGGTTACGTGAAGAGCCAACTGAATCGATTGCATAACTTTTTCACCATTGTTCCCGGACTATGAGTACGCCGGACTGTAATTTTGTGCAGTAGCGCAGGACGGAATCGGTGGCAATACCTCATTTGTACATACTTGAAACGTCTACCCATAGAGTGCTAATTACAAGTCTAGGTTTTTCTGTGCCAATTTGCATAGCAACGGAAAAATATGCAATACAATTGTTTGAAAGTGTAGTTTTTACTGTACATTGGGATATACTAAGTACATACCACTAGCTATCTCTATGAGGAATTTCAAATTGTAAAATGTTCGATAAGTTACTCAAATCGACAACTTCAATAACTTTTTTCAGGCCCAATTCCATAAAAATGGAAGGTCTTCAAAATTCAATGATTTGTATTTTTCTTAAGCAATTTGTTTTTGTTCATATTTAGCAAAGTGTACGAATTTAGCATTTTAATACTAAACAACAAGACGCTTTACGGTAACAACCGGAAAACTGCACATTGCCCCACACAACATCAACTCACCACCTAATGTTCGTCGAGATTTTTTAAGTGAAAATAAGAAATCTTAATTGGTAACCAGTTTATTTTTAAAAATATTCACATTGATTTATATACCTATATACAGGTTTTGATGCTATTGTTTAGAGGAGAAGTGAAAAAGTGCATTGAAAGATGATTATTTTTTTCAGTTTTATAGAAAAATGTATCTTGCAATTAGACACGGATTCATAAATGAATGTTGATTACATATGGAGCAATGAATCTATTGCAACAGTTTGGGGGTAAATGACTTAAATTGAAGCTATGCATTATAGTCCCTTGAAATGATCCCTCAGTCACCGATCTCAAATAATTCATAATATACATTGCTTACCTTGACTTCAAAGAATTCAGACCCAAACGTTGGCCAACGATATAGTATCTTGAGGAATGCAATCTTGGCTTCATCTCTTGACTTTCCAGCATGTGTATTGTACGCTGCTACAATATTCTGATTACCAGAGAAAAAAGTTATAAATTAAGCTATAACACAAATGGAAAGTAGAGGTACAGGGATTTCAGTACTCGTCTTATTCGAGGTGCATTTTGTGATCTTCATTTTGTTAACGGTTCACTTACGTCCATAAATAAAAAAAAAACATACTGCAATTTCTGTTGACGCAGCTACAGGAGATGTGGGGGGGGGGGGGTTCTTTTAACACCAAAGGCTCTCAAGTCACGTGCCAACCTTGTCAACTGTGATAAGAGCATCTATAAGCTTACACTGATGGGTAATCCCGAAACAACAATCATTTGCTGCTACAGCCATCACAACGACCATCCAGATGAAACTGTCTCTCACTTTTATCGTGAACTATCCACTGCCACCAGTATAGTTCCACCCCACAATCTTATGTAAATCCCTGTAGATTACAATTTGTTTGTTTGTTTATTTCTTCTTTATACTGGGTCCATATTCAGAGGGAAATTTAAGTATCCCTCTGTTCTTCCATATGGCCCAGTCACAAAGTTACAAAAATATAGTACACTTAATTTAAGTAAAACAACATTTAAATTTACAGTATATAATAATACAATCAATTCATTAGACTTAAAATAAATTTAACACTGCATACAAATAATATTACAGCTATATTAACAAACTGGAACATATCGTAGCAAAATTTAAAACCATAATGATCACTTAACAGGAGCTTCAATTCAAATTAACATATTTCAGATAACATATCTATACCGTGTGTCCCAAAAAAAAAACGCAACACTTGGTGGCAGGCACCATAAGTTTTGAACAAAAGCACTTGACTAGTTATTCTTTGTTGTAAGGTAAGATGGGACTGTTAGCTAATATCTCTGAAAAGTTCATAAAGGTAGAGTCAATAGTTTTTAAGATATGACCCCAGCAATCAAGTAACCTGCAGGACCTATTTAACCAAATTGAGGCGCTACAAATGCGGCACTGTACGTTTTACGCCCAGAATCACCAATATGAATCTCTAAGTCCAACCACGATTTTCCCCTTGTTTAAAAGACAGGTGCTGCAATTTTCAAAAATGCCCTGTGCGACATGTGACGGGTTTTCCCAGATCACATCATATATTAACATATGAATGTTTCCATTGGTAATAGCAGCTAAAAGAACATGCATTTTAACACACTTAAAAGATCGAATTTGGAATGTATGATCAACAAACTCTTCGTATTGTCCAAATAAGACTGCATTGGATTAGAGCTAAACATTCCTCATCATTTTATGAAGGCTACACTATAGGATGTTGTTCACACGAGCAGGAAGTAAGGGTGGCGTAAAGTGGCAATAGCGCCGAGTTGGATAAGCGCGTAGCGTATGTCCTACGGGGTCGGACCTTTTTTCAAAAAAAACCTGGATCTTGTTATGCGAGATAGACGGATTCTTCTCCAGGCCGAGATTCTAGGTTCTTGGTTCTATGGGTTTCTTTCACGAATCTGACTCTGCGTGTTTAATAATAGATGAGTATATATAAACCATCTATTTTGTTAACATGGGACGCGAATAAAACTAATGAAAACACTGATTTTTTTTTAATGAGAAGACCTCCGAAGATGGGTTACAATAATTCCATGAATCTAGAAAACATGCAGATGCTAAGTAGGCCCCACACCGCTTAAAAGGCGTTTTTTTGTATTTTTTCTTATTTTTATTTTTGTATTTGCTTTTTAATTTTATTTTTCCCATAATTTTATTTGAGTTTTTATGATGATATCCGTTTTGTTTTTTCTTTCTATTTTTCTTTTAATTTGAGTTATTTCATTGAATATTTATTTTTATTGAATTTCTTTGTTGTATGTTTTTTTATTTTTATGCACAAGTAGCTCCATGCCTCCTGATGCGTCTGTTTAAAAGTAGCAAAGCTTTTCCTGGATGTTAGAACATGGAGTTCCTACAGATCATTGTTTTCAAAACATGCAAAACATTGGCAAAAAAGACGAAAAATGCTACTTAATCATTACTTTGGAAACTAATTTATGTTTGATATCAGATATAAATGTTTTAACGCAAATACTGCTAAGGCAATATCGGTCATCCCCCACTACAGAAAAAGGTTTTGACACTTTGGTAGTTAGTAATGGACCCTCTACATCAATGATAGGTAGTAGTACTCCAAATTGCGGTGTTATGTTTTTCAATATGGCAATTAAGGTTATCACTCAGGTCAAACTTGTAACAATGCTCCAATCATGTTGAAATATATTCCTTATGCCCGTCTTAGTGTTCGTCAGTAATTCTGAAACAAAATTCGGGACTGGCATGCGCGTAAACCGGAAGTGTGTGACGAACGCTTGACAAGGGAAATTTAATACGCAATTCAACAGGACGCGCGAGTGCCATTTGTTTCAGAAATCATGATGGCGACTATAGTCAAAGGATTCAAAAGGCATGTTATTTAACATTTGCAAGCTGCAGGAAAAGTTACGTAGTTTATTTATTTTCGATGTACTACAATATTCAGGCCTACTTGCCGATACTTGTAATAGGCTTAGTATTAGGAGAGACACGGCACATTTGAAAAATGGTTGCCCTCAAGATTTTTCAACTTGATACTTTTGAATGGGTGTCAATCTTTTTATATACGTTAGCCTCACCTGAAAAGATTAAGGCCAAATCAGCGCCTTAATGGGGTTAATGAACTATTTTATAATTAATGACTCCGGAGTGCATTTAATCAGCAGACGACGCAAACGGCATTAACACAAGAAAGAATACACGCCGGATTTGATTCCAACGGCATGCTACCTGTTTGACCAGTCCGTGACCTTTGGTTTTAATATCAATTGAGTACGAGTGTTTGATACTCATGTAATAGACACCGTTTGTTCATTAAAGTTACGGCAAACTTAACTTACTTAAAAGTTAGCCTACAGGTTACCTGGATGTCTTTAGTATAGGCCATGTACGAGCGTAGAGCCTCGTCCTCAAGGGACCTAGTTTACCGAAAGTGGTCAAATTGTGATATATGAAGATGGCTATTATTTTTTGTTCTTTACCTTGTAAAATCTCAGGGATAAAGGATGTTGGATCCCGGGGGGGGGGGGGGGGCCACTTGCCATTGACAAGGGATATCATCCGTGTCCAAGCATTCTCAAAAAGCACCCTAAATACGTATTTTCGAAGCTTGAATTTTCACCCCTAAACAAGTATCATCAGTAGCGCAATTAGCTACCCTAAACAAGTACTTGCTGAAATTTACACCCCTAAACAAGTATCATCAGTAGCGCAATTAGCTACCCTAAACTAGTATTTGTCTTTCTCCGATACCCTAAGCAAGTAATTGATGCAATATTACCCCTTTATAAGTAAAAACCCAGAAACACATTCTTTTAAACTTATATATCACTGTATTTTTGCACACCACCGACTATAGGCCTATGTAGGCGCCATGTAGGCGTGTCAGCCACAAAAATATGAGGAAAGGTATTCAACCAGTGAAATGCATTTTGAGCCATCACGTATCAAAAAAAAATTCTCATCAGGACGGGGGCATGACTAGTCGAGAAAGGTGGACGACATGGCCGCGAAGTGGACATGGCGCTACGTAAGGGGAGGGGGCGCAAAGGTGTGTACTGGTGTCCCTTGCAATGTTCATTTTCCAAAAGCAGATTTTCATGCGAATTTGATAGAAACTATTTGAAATTTGTAAGTGGTTCACTATAGCAAAATATAGGTATGGAAAAATCGGCTTATTAAAAGTAAAACAGAGTTTATGGATTAGATTTTGTGTTGATTTAATCATATGTAAGTGTCACAGAGAATTCATAGTGGCGCGGGAGCGGTATCCCCCTCTCTCGGGCGAAGCACGGAATCCTATAGAAATGTATGCTTTCCGAAACATTTTCTAATGCAAATTTGATAGAAACAATTTCATATTTATAAATGGTTACTTTTAAAAATGTATATAGGTAAGCCTATGATCGACGGTCTAAAAAGTAAAACATACATGAAGTTCATGTGTAAGGTTTTACTAATCATTAAATTAGGCCTATGTGGAGATGGAGAGTTCCTGTATATGAAGCGGCAGCCTCGCCGGCAGGGGATGGGTCGCGGAAACCTTGTTGAAGGTTGGTTATCAAGACATTTTCTATGGCATATGGGTCTATGATCGTGGAGAAAACGATATTTTCGACACTGATTTCTGCATTGCAGCTCACAGATAAATCGGCATTTTCCCTATCGGCATTTTCCCTGCCAATCCGCACTGAAAATTGCCGAATCCGCGCAATTAAATGCACCCGAATTGAGTCCCAATGTTATTTAAAGAAAATCATAAACCTAGAATTGACTGACATTTAAATAAATTATGAGTTTTAATTGCTACAATTTGTCCGTTTCATGCGTAAATGTATGCCACAATATTGGTAGCGACAATCAGGCAGTCACAAAAGGAGTCGTCATTTCTCAAACCAAGATAGGCCTGCACTAAAACAATCAGGTGTATGATTTCTTTACGATTAATTTTTGGAAATTCAGGGATATTAAAGTCCGGGTTTGAAGGCAAGTACAGACTTCCCGAACAGACTTGTTTATATGTTTTATGTGAATGAATATGGACCCTAATTGCGTAGTCATCATTTAGAAAAAAATACCCTTTTTCTTGATTTTTGGGTGATTTTAGACCTTTTTCCACGTTACGTACTTAACGTGTCTGATCCTGAAAAAGCCACCTTTTTACGGGGATTCTTGGACACGGATTGATACCCCCTTATATTATGAAGACTTAGACCCCGGGGTTGGATTGGAAGATAATGAGCGAACATCTACTCCTTTTGTGCCCAATATTATTTTACAGAGTAGTCTATGGGACTTTACAAAATCATGTTTTTAGCTCTCACATCAAACGGCCTGAAATATCGGCGCGAAGCTTTACAGATAGGGTTTTGGGGTTAAAAGACGATTATATTAATACGAAAAATTTACATATTTAAATCGGGCCATCCCCTTTAATACCCCTAACTGTTTTTGGGTATGTTATTTTATGTGTAAGCTATATCTGTATTTTCCAATGGCCTAGACTATCATTTGTGAGCAATTGAAGAAATTTCATATTTGTGAAAATGTGCCAGCATTATACTTCGGATGTCGCGAGGATAGGTTATGAACACAGTAATAATCAATAAAATAAATTAAAAGTTAAAACAATAATTTAAAATGTTGAAACTGAATAAAAATTAACTAAAAATTACAAAAATAATAAAATGAAATAAGAATGAGAAAGATTATAGGCAAAAATTGAAATAAAGAAAATACTTTATAAATAAGTAAGATTAATGAAAAATATAACAATTAAAAACAAAATACATGTGCAACCAATAAAAATAAGTAAAAATATTTGTAACTATTATAATATTTAATTTGATCAGGGGATGACACAGTTCCGGCCTTTATAGGCCTATTGGTCATCTTCTACATCAAGTTATTACATAATGTAAACAATTTTATCAAACCAAATAAAACAAAACAAAAGCAATAAATTGAACCATAAATACATTTAAAATTGAAATAAATTAAATACATTACAAATAAAGAAATATATACATATACAAATAAACTAAGAAAAACTCCAAAGTGCACCTATGGAATGCAAATTTCAAATATTCCAATAAACCAGGTTTTCGCTGATAGATCTGCAGATTTTTCAATGAAACCAAGGGTTTTTTGTATCAAAGGTCGTATTTTTAGGAAAAAGGGTTAATCTGCGGATCCCAGGTTTTTTCACAATCAACAATTGTGTTTTTCGATGACAATTCTGACAAAATGTTATCCAAAAGGGTTTATATTTTACACACACACACACACACACACACACACACACACACTCGAATCATGCTACCATAATGTCTCGCAGATTTTCACCTATGGCCGATGTTTCATTTCAAATAGCCTTACGATTTTCAAATGAGGACATTTTATGCCAATTTACAACTTAACCAAAACATCCCTGGAAAAGATGAATCCAGTCTTTATGCTTAATACTGGAAACTTCTGGCCTTTCCTGAAAAACAAAATCAGAGCGTTTTCAAGCTTTATGAGCTGGGATAAAAAGCAAAGAAAAGCTTGAGAAACTAGGAAAACAATAACAACAAAAGAACAATAACAACAACATCATAATAATTAATAACAACACAACAACACAAACCAACACAACAAAACAACTAAACAAAACAACACAACAACGAAACAAAACAAAAAACATAAGTAAAGCCCCTTTGTTGACAGGCAAGTAACGCTACCTGAACTGAAACTAAAACTAACCAATAACTAATGTTATGTCTCGTAGACGTCAAAGGTCAGAAATACCTTCAAACACAAATAAATGAGCCTTGTGCACAAATGATCTAAATTTCATATAATAACACAGATTTAATGATTTAACCAGATTGGTTCAAGAATTTGGTATGTTCAAAACAAAATTACATAATACAATTACATACAGTAATTTATGATGATACTTATTAGAGTCCACAAATGTCCAAAAAGAAGCGTTGCAGTTCAACGATGATATGTCCTCACAGCGAAGACTCCAAAATGCCAGCATGCAAAGTCACACTTAAAAATCAGGTAATATTCCAAGGGTATCTTCTCAGTCCTGAAGATAATTTTTGACCAGCAGTTCAAGACGACAAGGTTGGATAAGTTCCTCGACGAGACTGATATACAATCCAGGTATTCTACCAGCATCAGTCTGCCGCTAATGTCCTCATTTAGGACTGGAATCCCTTTTTGATTCCAAAAACTGAAGCTATCAAGCTCCGACGTTCTTCATAGTATTATAAATCCTGGCACTATGTAAAAGCAAAAAATCTACCATTATTGTAGATTAAAACTAGCTATAACTATATTGTATAGCTCCTGGTTAATACTGGGCCCTGAGTCTCTAAGTGATTTAAAAAAGGAGATATTTTTTTTATTTTTTTTAAATAAGTTCAAAATTCACTCGATCGGTTGTAGACCACCACCCGAGAAAACGTTTTGAAGGTTGATTGAACAAACAGTACAAAAGAAAAACCCGCTAACTCTGTTTTGAACTTGCTTGTATCCGAATCGTCCCCATAGAAAACCACGGCTTTGACTTCTGTCGTGCACGGACAGAAAGTACTAAAGCATCATTCTATTCATAAAACGGAGTGTTTCGGCTTATTCATTGCAGGTGTGATTAGAATACATTGGAAAACATTCCAAATATGCAAAAAACGGGGTTCGACCAAATTGGGGGCGGCTTCTTTCTGGAAAATTCTCTCATGTCTCTAAGTATTTAACTACTCACAGTTAGAGTCCCCTTTACTAACAAAATCATTACATCATCATCATGCATAACATCACCTTGCACTGCCAAATCAGATTTCACATATAGTACATTAATCTGCAACATCACCTCGCATTTATAACACCATGGGGGAATCCCCCAAATCATGCAACCTGTTTTGATCTCAAAGCAATAAACAAGTTGACTCATTTTCTAAGTTTACATCTTGGTGAATTCCAATCACCTCGTGTGCAATATATCTAGTGTAAATGAAAGGTGTGATCTCAATATAGCACTAAGGGACACCACCTTCTCATTTTAGAGAAACAAAAGTTACTTTCCATGGAAATGTTTTCTCATTAAAATTGAGAAAATAAAAATCAAAAATAACTATTTTTACCGCACAAAGTGGAGGCTAAGGCTAATATACACTAAAACTTTTAACTTCAAACTGCCTATCTGCGGTGGTAGATACAGTACGATCGGAACTCTGCTTTGACTCGTTCTCCCTCCAAAAATGTCCATTAATTTTTTAAACTGATTTTGCATGGTAAATAATAAAAAGAAAACTGAAGATACAACGAGGAGGATTAATTTTTAACCGTCATTTACCAAGCCTTTGTTGTAAAACGGTTTACCAAGGGGGTGGTTAGCCCCTCGAGGATTCGTTATAATAAAGCACCCGATGCTTATGATTTTTGATACCAGTGAGAGGACAGAAAATATGCGAAACCCGGTTTTCAGTTCTAAATGATGGCATTTGACTAGTCTTACACATGTAAAAATTACAGTGCAATTTACAGGAAAATCCCGTAAAAAAATTTCAGTATTTGGCTGTAATTTGGAAATACAGGAAAGTGTTGTAAATTTTATGTCCAATATTTTCAGGCCTATTAATGACAAAATTTAAAAGTGAAACCTTTATTCGAATTTTAATGAGTAACAACATTATTATACACCGATGAATCTTCAATTATATGATTAAGTACTAACATTTACAGGGAAAAAATACTGTAAATTTTACAAGAAAATCCTACAAGAAAATCCTGGCAGGAATTCTGCCAACAACTCCCCGTAAAATACAGCTTTTACAGGTTTTCATTCAAATTTACTGTATATTTTAGTTTGATGGAATACATTTTACAACACACTGTCAATTTTACAGTATATGCACTGCAAAAATTTGTGGATAGGCCTACTAAGTTAGGGTGTTCGTCAGTGCTTTTTTACTCTACACACTTTACCAATCTCTGTAATAACTCACCAAATATAAGCTAATATATTTATTAGCTGTAAATATGTTTTAAGTGTTGCGATTAAATTAATGTTTACAGTATACTGTAAATTTTACAAGAAAATCCTACAAGAAAATCCTGGCAGGAATTCTGCCAACAACTCCCCGTAAAATACAGCTTTTACAGGTTTTCATTCAAATTTACTGTATATTTTAGTTTGATGGAATACATTTTACAACACACTGTCAATTTTACAGTATATGCACTGCAAAAATTTGTGGATAGGCCTACTAAGTTAGGGTGTTCGTCAGTGCTTTTTTACTCTACACACTTTCACAATCTCTGTAATAACTCACCAAATATAAGCTAATATATTTATTAGCTGTAAATATGTTTTAAGTGTTGCGATTAAATTAATGTTTACAGTATACTGTAAATTTTACGGTAATTTGTTGGCAGAATGGCTTCCAGGATTTTCTGTAAAATTTGCAGTATTTTTTACAGTGCATGCATAAATATAGAGTTTTAGAGCCATACTGTGCATAATTATTTCAAAAATGTACTATAAAATATTCCTGGGTGGCAACCCTCCCGTACCCTTTGACATTGACGGCATACCCTAACCCTGGTGAAGTTTCGCTAAATGACCTGAAAGGATGAGAGAACGATTACCTAGAAGCACTTTACGAAAGTTCTTAGCATTTTAGCGCACCGGAGCGAAGTTCACTATAGGGGTGGGGTCTTCTTCTTATCGTGTCCAAACACTCAAATATGATCCAGCCAGAGAGGGTACAACGTCTGGCTGCTTCACTGAATTCCGCAAGGTCCTTCTTTGTGCATTGTTTTTGCTCCAGCAGTGTGCATTCCACAAGTGTTCCATTGTCTGTGGTGCGTTTCCACAACCACAGGTGTGTCTTGATCTTCTTCCAGGTAGTCCCACTCTGTCCAAGGAAACCTAGATTTGCCAATTCTGGTTCTCAATCTCTGTTGAGGCATCGCCATTCACCCATGAGGAGTCAGCTCCAGGTGTGGATGCTCACCATGTTCAATCCAATAGATGTTACTTGGTCATGGCCAGTCTTACTTTCCACAAGGCAACTCTCTCAGCTCCTTGGAGACTGTTTCACAAGAGGTTGGACTTTGCTTAAGCAACTTCTCTCTGTATTTAGGGCGGTTGGCACAGGTATCGTCCATACCATATGGTGCTTCACATTAGATACTTTGCATCTACCTCTTGCATGTCCGCTACCGCTACGACGATGTCTGGTGGAGCAATTCCTGGATGTATAAGTTTTTCCTCCGTGGTGTTGGACGGAGGCAGCCTGTGATAAGCCGGCAGGATGCCTTTACACGCTGATCAAGAGCATTCTTGGCATGGGTTGATCTTTCCCATACATGACAGGCATACTCTGCACATTAAGTAGTACAGGACAAGTAAGTGCCATCGATCTTAGTGTATGTGTGCGAGCACCCCATCTTGTTGCCAGTTAGTTTGTTCAAGAATGTTATTGCTCGTGCAATACTTTACTCTTCGTCTTCTCGATATGGGTCTTTATAATAGAGAGTGCGGTCCAAGGTACCCAGATAGCAAGGGTAATCACAGTGCTGCCAGGGGTGTTCCAGACCAGGTAACTTTAAGCTGACGCTTGGCTTCACGGTTGCGTAGATGGAAGCCCACACCTGGGTTTTGGTTGGATTTGCACGTAGTGGTTTTCCTCATCTGTGCGCTAATTCCAAGAGCGTCTGCATAATAAAATGACAGGTTCCTGCACTCCGAGGTTGGGTCGTTGGTCTAGATTTGACCAGGAAGGTTGCAATCACACTCCACTTGCGGTAGTACACCATTCTTGAGCTACGCCATCGGCTCTTCTTCGCTCCTAGCTGAACAAAGCACATCCTGTTTGCCAGCATCCTCATAAGCTCATTCAAGCGGATGTCCTTGGTAATTCCAGAATCTTATGGAGTAGGCATCCTGTGGTTAACAGTGGTCATACGCTCCGTCGTCACGAACACAGCTCCGTTAACCATGCCCTTCTCGAAACCATCCTCGATGTGTTGAGTTAGGTTTTAGTACTTGGCTTGTTGTTGATTGTGCCTGTCCGAACCTGCTTGTTCGGGTATGAGGTGTTCGTCATCACGTGCGATAAACGATTGATCAGGAAACGGTCAAAGAGCTTGTAGGTATGGCTGAGGGCGATAGGGTCGTAGCTATTGGGATTGGAGGGATCTTTCCAGGCTTTAGGAGTGCCATAACATGTGCTTTCCTCAGAGCTTTGGGAACCTGTGGGAAATAAGGCAGGTTGTAGAGCTCAAGAAGCCATCCTGTGCACTGGGGCCGAATTTTTAGCTGCTCAGTGAGATGTTGCAAGCCTACTGCTTTTCCGGGTTGAAGTTTAGCAATACAGGATTCCAATTCGTAAAGTTGAAGGGGCGAGGGGAAACCCCCCCCCAGGGTCGCCACTAAAACCTCTTATGGTCTAGTCTGATCGTCTGGGCTTCTTGCTGCACTGCCATTTAAAAGCAGTTGGTGGGCAAATTGGTTGGATGTGACATTTGATGCTGTGGAGGTTATGTTGGGTCCTCGAGCTTTCGGATGTAGACCATGCTTTTTTGCTGTTATGGGTCATACGGTGGATTCGATTAAGTATGCCAGATTTTGATCTTTTCCTGGGAGATCCTCTCCGAAACTTCCGCACCTTTAGCAGTTGTTTAGCGAAAAAGGATCAGCTTCAACATGGTGATATACTCTGGATTTCTTCTAGCACATTCGTGGAATTGGAAAGGATGGTATTATATTCTGTCCTACAGCTCTTGGTATGAATCTACGGGCAGTCTTATTCACTAGTTGTGCAAATTTGTCATAGTTAGGGGGTTTTGGAGCAATCCTCTTCACGTTCTGATCCGGTCATCAGTGATCCTTGCCAGTTGCTTTCCTGTAGTTAAAGCGACGCTTAAAAGGCACTTTGTTTGGTCTCCCTACTGCAGCGTTGACTTGGGGATACCGATTGGTCGAAGTTGAGTTAGTGGAACAGGATCCAGAACAATCTTTCTGCACAGGTTAGAGATGTTTTTACTAAACAAATAGACTAGATCAGGGTGGTAACTCTCTTCCAACGGGCGCTATGACATGATGCGGCAGCTTAGAGTCGTGAAAGAAACGTAGAGGTTGACGGTCTATTTTCCATTCTCGACAGCTTGTCCGTCTTTGTTAGTTTCATTGTAGCTGCATATTGTGGTAAATATGGCTGTGAAATCGCCAATGAAGAAGAGAGTGGGTATAGAATTACCAAGGCTGAGTAGGGATTGCTTGAAGATTGTACTGAGGAGGGTTTGTAACGCGAGGTTAACTATGAAAGAGCTAAGCTCAATGTGAGGCCTTCGATGGTTGTAATAAGGACAGTGAGGTTGCTTCTTACTGCGTGCCGTTCTCCACATATATAGAACTTCCATATTGTCGATGTGGTCTCTCGATGGCAAGGACCATTCCTGGTATGGTGGGCGATGGTATTGATTCCTCGTGGGTTTCGCGCAGACATAGGACATCGCATGGAGATTGTTACACAATCAGCAATGATGTACTTTTTGCCACTTGAAAAATCCCCACATCAATGATGCTTTCTAGTCAAGCAGACCTAGAAAAGGCCTGCGCTGAGATCTAGTCATGTATGGGTATACTTAAGAAATGATGTAATGGAAAACAGTGTTTGGTGTCGTACAGATTAGTTTGCTGCTTAGCAGTTACTAATAGGGGGACCACAAGACGGTTCTCCACTTCTCCCGAGTAGCGGGTTAAGTAGCCCGATGATATTGATCCTGCTCTAAATTATGAATGGCTCTTTTGCGTAAAGTCGATTTAAAAATGCCAAAACGCGTGGGATAAGTTGAACAGCTATGTGGTAGGCCTAACTCGAGCATATAAGATCATATTTATTCTCAAATTTCATAAAAATAGAAATGGTACAGAAGGAAAATACAAAAAGTGTCTGGTTGGATAGAATTACACAGTAGCTTCAACTTATTTATACCTGTTATGTGGACCAACATATCCCATTGTAGAGAAACTTATCTGTAAAATAATTTATTATGCAGAATTAGGTACAATCAGGGATTCATTATTAAATTCGGAAGAGCGTGGAAGCGGCTAGGTATTCGCCGTCTTTGGTCAGGGAAGTTCTTTTATTTCCTCAAATATGCCTTCGTCTAGAGGTGGCAAGGGAATGTGTTAATACTCCTCAATTGAGGCATTTTTTCGAGTCACTAGGGGTCGCATTTTTTTTAAATATTCCACCCTCCCTCTGGTGTCTATTGGCGCGTACCTTAGCCATAGCATTTGGTGGTATGGATTATCCACGTGAGTTTATCCGCAGTTCAAGAATCTACAAGACATGCTGCAAAAGTAGGTCAAACTTACGCCTGGTGCCTGTCGTCTCAACAGCTCCCGCTACTCCGGGTCTAGACCGGGAGTAAGGTTGGCGTAAACCAATTACCTGAAATACCTAATAATCACTAAGTAAAAATTAACTCATTAATAACAAGGCTGTGCTCACGCTGCTTTTGGTATAAGCTGGTTGGGATAATCCTATTCCCAATCCACTTTTTTTTTGTGAAAACTTTAACAATACGATGTCCTTCCAAACCAGATCTGAGATCTGACCAGTGATTCAGTAAATCGTGGCTTAGTTGTCTGCGGGAAGCAAATGCGGTGTGGCTGAGTGCGCCCTCTAAAACGTCTTTCTAATATGATGAAATTTAGTCCTTTGCAGTTCTTTCTCAATAAAAAGGAAGGATATGAGGTGAAGTTATTAATCATAAAATGAAAGTCCATGAGTGGTTCGACAGTTAAAAGTCAAAAATGAATTCTTAACAAATCATCAAGTTACAGGCGGTATGAAAAATAATTACAAAGAAAAGGGGGAAAGTCCACCATCAGGTGGACATACACCACCGCTACTCCAACCAAAGTTACGCTCCTCTTAACGTCTGACCGTGTGAACACGCCTAAAAAGAATCAGTATTGATCTTAACCCAAATTAATGACAGAATGAATATACAGGATATTGTTATTGCGTTTTGTGTTGAAACGTGGGTTTTACTTTCATAAAGTTGAGAATGTAACATTGTTGCTGTAAACAAGCAGTTGCAGCCCAACGCATTATCATTTTTATGGTAATGTGGAATTTGCTATGACTTATCATGTTTATATCTCTTGAAAAATATTTATCACCAATAAATTAATGTTTTATTACTATAAGTTTAAATAATAATATGTAAATGTGGTCATTTGACCCAGTAGAAGTTGTTCTGCAAGAAATTGGGCAGAAAATGTTGATTGCAACCAATTATTGTTTTGCATTATTTTCTTCATTGCCAGTCTTGTGGTTAACCAGCCTCCTCATTTTTGTAAACTGGGTTCTGCGGGTTACTTGATTGTGTGGGGTCATATCTTAAAAACTATTGACTCTATCTTATGAACTTTTCAGGATATTAGCTAACAGTCCCATTTAACCTAACAACAAAGAATAAGTGTACATGCTTTTGTTCGAACTTATGGCGCCTGCCACCAGTGTTGCGGATTTTTTGTGGACACACGGTATAATTTAAAAACCTTTGAAATTTTACAATTAACATTTTTCCCCAATCATTGCACCAACACGATCACAGCAAATTCAAATTCAAAAATCAAAATGGGACCAGATGATTACTTGGTAGAATAAAAATAATGTACATTAATTCACTTCCCTAAATCTCCGAACGGCGATCCGACATCCTGCCGGCAACAAACCACCAAAAACCCAGCCCACCATTCCTCATGTGGTCCAGCCTCAAGATGGTAAAGCTTGGGCCTGAAGACGCGCTGTTCAAGTGCAACATCGAGTCCAATAGAAATGGAATGTACATGAAGGACTTTATGGAACAATTTAACCTTGTTGCCACTAACACAAGATTCCAAAATCAAGCAAGTAGACTGTGGACCCAAATGCAGAACTTGTCCAGCTGAACTATATTCTGGTCAGAAAGAAGTAGATTAACAGCATTAAGAACCCAAGCGCCTGTAACACCTTTGAAGCTGTTAAGTCTAATCATAGTATTGTCTCTTGTAGGAGCCGGATAAGTTACCGTCAGAGAAACTCCCATCCTAGAGATCCCATGAAAACAATTGACTGGAGGAGGGTAGTGGGAGATGCAACAGTATATAACAGGTTCAACGCTATTGTTGATGAGCTTTAAGATAATAAAACACTCCGACACAGTATATGATGCCCTCACTTCAGTCAACAAAGAAATTGCACTGGAGATGCTACCTAGAAGAAAGAAGAAGACTACTGCCTTAGCCAGAGCAAACCTGAAGCCTGCAGCCAAAAAGCACAAAATCCACCAGAAGCTCCAAGCAGAACCTTGATGCTGCTAACGCTGCACTGGAAGATGCTTACACCGTGGTGCTTGAGAAGCATGTTAAGTCCACGGCTGAAGTACTTGACACCCTACTTCTTAAAAACAAACATGCTTGTGCCTGGGAAGCACTGAGGGAGCTGACTGATAAGAACGCTACCCCACCTATAAGAATCACAGATGAAACAACTGAAGAGCGCCTTGACACATGGTTTCAGCACTTTAGTTCTCTACTTGGCAAGCCAGTTCAGAATAAAAAAAAAAAAAAAAAAAAATTCTTCAACCACAAGATAGCAAACACCCTTCCCATCCAGATTGGACCTTTTACTATAGAGAAGCTTCACATCTGCGTGAAGAAACTGAACAGCACCAACACGCCTGGTCCCAACAACATTTCTGCAGTGATTTCGAAGAGTCCACTATTCCATAATCAACTGTTAGAATTTTGTAACAACACCTACATGGGATGGGATATAAACCAGCTGCCTTTAATTATCAACATCGTTCATCACTCCTCTACCAAAGAAAGGCAACATCCAACAACCCCTAAATTACAGAGTAATCACACTGTCACTACAGACCTCTAAGATCTACAACTCAATACTGCTCAACAAAATCACTTCTCACATTCTCAGACGGAACCAGAATGGTTTTTCGCAAAGACAGATCAACACTTCCTCAGATACTTGCTCTCAGAAGGATCATAGGAGAGGTGAAAATTTCCAAGACAAAAACTTAAATTATGATTGTAGACTTCTCCAAGGCTTTTGACAGTGTCAACACTTACAGGGATGTAATGCAAAACTTTGTGCAGACCATGGATGAGCCCACAAATGAGTTCCTAAAAATTACTGGAATCCTGCAAGGAGATACTCTTTCTCCCTCTCTCTTTGTAATCATGGTTGATTACATCCTCAGACAGAGTCTTGACATCATAAACGACAAGGGGCTCACCATCAAACCCAAACGTTCTAGACGTCACCAAAGTCGCCTAGACTATGCAAATGATCTAGCTCTAACAGCCGATGTGGTGCACAAGATCCACTAACATCACTTGAGAATGCTGCAGAGAAAGTCGGCCTACATCTAAATGCCAAGAAGACGGAATATATGACCGTCAATGAGGAAGATAATCATCAACGTATCTACACTACACACAGTACCCGCCTCAAAGAGGTAGGGACTTCAAGTACCTGGGATCCTATATATGTTGCCGACAGCAGAAAGAAGAAGAAAGACTCCTGTACGCAAAGGACAAGCTTGGCATGCCTGCAATAAACTACACAACTTATGGCAATCAAGTATCTCCAATTCCACCAAACTGAAGTTCTGTACAGCCTGTATAGAGAGCATTCTGTTATATGGATCTGAGACCTTGGCCATGAAGGCCTACAGGATAGACTGGATGGCACCTACACCAGCCTTCTTACGCGAGTACAAAACATATCCTGGCGTGAGCACATGACCAAGGCACAGATATATGGAGATATCCCTCCAATCTCATCTTCTGTTGCCCAAAGCCGAGCACGATTTGCCAGTCCCTGTTATCGTGCGATTGATCAAGTAGTCTCAAACGTCACATCCCAGATAGCAAGACTACATTGGGCCAATGTCGGCAATCATCGGATTTTTCGAGATCGGCAAGCTACCGTGGGACCAACGTTGGGTGACATTGAATTTACATGTAAACTTTGTTGGCAATCGCTGGTCTAACCTTTGCCCAATATTGGGAATATGTGGGCGTGGTCTTGGGACATCTCATCTATTCCTATGAATTATTGATTATTAATCATTTTATTCTACTACTGAGCTGCTCTAAGTTTTCTTAATCTATGGACGTAATTGATTCAATTTAACACAGAACATGATTGTTTATGGCTTCAAAAGCGCAATAATGAGAGTATTTCATGTTTTACTTCATAACACCACAGAATACACATTTGTTTTCCAGCTAACATCTTTTCACATTGTCATTTACTTTACTTGTTTGGTAAGGTCTGAACGTGCCGGTATAGTTAGTGTACGCGGGCAGCCCAACCCCACCTCCTCGTGGTACCAGACGGATAGCGCAGACTTACTGGAGTTTTTCCAGCCCGGTTTAATGCTTTGAATTATTGTTTATCCCTATTGAGCAGTTCCTAGCGACTCGAGCTTTAGATATGGCCGGAGATAGCCTGCGTGAGCTAACGGGGGAAGATGGGCAACAGGCTGGATACGGTTATGTTCAGCTTAGACGTAGTACCGGTATAGTTCTGGTGCGCGGCCTATCTACCATAACCGGTTGACTGAGCCTGGTGTGGCTCCGAAACGATACCGTTTTTGTGTTTGAGATGCAAGTACAACGTTACACCTGTCTACCTTCGTCTACTGATGTGAATTGAATTACGTAACTGTATTGTAGTCTACATAGTAATTGGCGCACATAGCCATTGTTGCTGAAAGCGCCATTCAATCTAATCAACCAACCAACCAACCATTTACTTTACTTAATAATTGTAAATCCACCTAGAGGTTGATAAGACAAAATTTCTCCCTACATTATTCAAAAGTAGTGATGAGTTACGTCCTTCTGTTTGTCAACCCTCGAAATAACCAACTGTATAACAAATAATGTTGTCCCCATCAGGGGGCTTGGGCAAAACCAAGTGTAAATTCATAATAAATTATTAAAATAATATAACTGTCTGGTACCCGCACATAAAACTGGCACATTTTCTTGAAAATTAATAAAATGTCACATCAATTTCTTTTTCCCCAATATCAGTGACGAATGGATATGTATAGACTTTAGCAAACCATGAGCTAAAGATATTACAATGGGCCCGGTATGCACAGCCATTGTTATAGCCAGGTGTTATCACCTCCACGATTCGGGTTGAGTAACAAATACCCGTCCTATTTCACAATAAATAACCAGTTTACAGTATAATATAGGCCGTTGACACTAAGTTTTCTTCTGAAAACACGGTAAATTGAATATAAATGAAGTTAAGCAATAAGTTATGGATTTTGGTTCTGCGCAAAGTTGTTAGGTCAAAGCTTTCCTAGCAACATTCTATCATTAAGTTTGATCGTCTTCTTCCTTTTCGAATAAATGAAGAAAAATATGGTCAAGTTAATTAAACACGCACTATAGAGGCTCAAGATTTATTTATTTGTGAATGAGGATAAGTATTTTGAGAGGTGATAACCCCTGTAATATTTTCAACTGCGAGACAATATAACAATGATCCTGCACTCCCAAATGAAAAGGAATCTGAAGTGTTTTCTCCACCACTTACTGCGCCGGTGGTTCAGTATTTTTCGCTCCATTGTTTGCTGAAGTCTAGTGTATCCATTGGTGACTAATATTGGGGAAATTAAATTGAAGTGACATTTTAAGATTTCAAGAAAATGTGCCCGTTTTATTTGCGGGAACAGACGGTTATTTGATTTTTTTTTATAATTTATTATGAATTTACACTTGGTTTTCCCCTATTCCCCACCCCCGATGGGGACAACAAAACAACAGCGTAGAGGGACATGCTCCAAAGCCTAGCTACTGCTCTAGTGGATAAGAAATTCTTTGTAATACAGTGACCCGGGTTAAGATCCCCAATGCGATTCTTTTGAAAGGGGTTCAAATCTTAAAAGAGAACTTATTCTGCAATTGAGCTCCTGGTGTGCAAGATGTTACACTATCTCAAACATACCTCACAGTGCCCCATGGGCCACTGTGTTGTACTTAATGACTTCAAGGCTTTATTTGACATGAATCTGGCTTCAACATGAGCAACTTACTTTGTATCATACAAATTCCATAATTTGCTAAAGGAAAATTTCTGTCAACCAATAAGAAATGTTTGCTTACCTCATTCTGAAAACTTATTGTTCTAGCAGATGTTAATTACACTTTAGCAGATGTTTATTACATTTTATGAACAGGAAACAGAGGGTCAATTTCAGAGGTGAACTTTCAGAGTGGGTTTCTGTCACTTCTGGTGTGCCTCAAGGTTCAGTGCTGGGACCTATCCTTTCCTTATCTTATCAGTGATATTACTTTAATTAAAATGTGGCTTCACTCTTTCCAGTTTGCTGATGACCCCCAACTTTGGTGAGACCTATTAAAAATCCTAATGATGTTTGGTTATTTGCAAAATGATCTTGACAACTAGTCATTTGGTCAGTCACAAACAAGCTTCTCTTAATGCATCCAAGTGTGCCTTATGTACTTCTCTAGATCCAAGACTTGCAGCGTGGTGAACGTCTGAAATCAGTGATGATTTCAAACTGCTTGGTACTCTATTTTCTTTCTTCAATCTTTCATTTCCTCACATGTAGATTTCTTGTGCAATAAAGTTTCTCGTCTTGTAGGCTTCCTATATGTGCACACTGCACAAGCAAAATGCCTTTCTCTGCTCTTCTGAATCTATGGTAAAGCTTTTGTCCCCCCTCTTCTCATTTATCTGTGCAGTTGTAATGGGCTCCCTATAGCCTGTTACCCACTAGACTGAAATTTTCAAAGGAGGATTACACGAGTCCTTATGTATAAAACAGGCTCTGTAGATGAGCAGGTACATAGAGTACACTGGACATTTTGGTCTATTGAGTGTTAATGATTTCGCGGTTGCAGTTGTGGTTTTCAAGCTGTTGATGATATTGGTCCAGCATATTTTCAAGACAGATTTCTACATTGGCCGGGCAATAGACTATTCCATTTACAATTCTGTCTTTTGTCTCTTTTTCCAAGACTTTTGGGAAAACATTCATTTCACATTCGGCAAAACTAGCTCTCTCCCCAAATTTTAATTTTCTTTGTAAGCATTATTTTCTCACAAGTTAATTCAGCATTGTCCTGTCTTTTCAATTATTAGGTTTTATGGCCTACTCCTATATTGTTGTAATACATGTATGTTCCATGGAGAGAAATAAACTGGTGGATTGTTTTTGGGCTGAGTAGCCCATTTTTCTTTTCCTGAGTTAGTCTGTTTTAGTTGTCTTTAGTATTTCTTAAAGTAACTCAAACAAGTATTATTATTATTATTATTAAATTTTGATTCTAAATCAATTAATATTAAGGTAAGCATGAACACACAATTTTCTTACCCTCTTCCAATCATCTGGTGACAAGGTCTTCACTAAATCAGCGCGGAAGCAGCCCATTCATACCATGGAATTCTCGCGAATTCCGACTTATTGCCTCGAATCGGACAAGGAATTGCAAAGCACCTAACTCGGAACTCGCTCGGCGGCTTCCTCCTTGGAGCACTTTGTGGTATCCTCTGAGGAAATTAGTAGGGAGTTCCTGATGGTAGTGGAATATCACGTCTGAGTTGGGATCCTTGCCAGGCACTGTCTTGGTCCACCGCACTTCATGAAAATAGCTGGTAAGTTAGCACTGGCTTGGAACCTGCAGGAACGTTTAAAGTTTGAGTAGTTAAACCGGTGGCTTTTTTGATACGTCCTGTACTTTGTTGACAAAATGATTCCTAACATTTAGTAAATTCTGTCTAAAATAAGGCTAATTTTTCCTCTCAATGATGAAAGGATTTTTCCCACAACAGAATTTCAAATGCTTACCATCTCTGCTAGGTCTTGCTTTCCTTATCCGATCCGTTTTAACTGTCGGACAACGTCAAAGAAGAATCTCCTTCTGGTATACTGATAACTGTGTCCGAATGTAAGAGCATAAACTTCTTGTAAGTCAGTCAAATATTACCACAGTAAAATACACGTAATAAGAATAAATCATGCTCCAAGGTACTGGAACACGTAATACGTATTTGCCTCACCAATGGAACATGGCTTCGCGATTTTCCATATATACAGTGGTGTACGAAAGCTCTTTTGAGGTCACTCGTATTGACGATACACATTCCGGATTCACAGGTGCAAATGTCACCTTCATGTCTGACTATTAAGGTAGGTCAAACTCAGGTCATAACAGCCACTATGGGACCACTAAAGGTTGGGTCAAAGGTAATTAAACTTAGGTACCTCGTGCAATACCTTCCAGAGCGTAAATTACTCGTATGCCCTTACAGAAAATGCGGCAAATTCTACAAGGTGTGTATTATAACGCCCTCGATGGTTAAAGGGGCATTTCGTGCTCCATAGTAGCCCCGTCCCCACCGACTTAAAATGTTAGATTTTTTATAATCATCTGAACCGTTGAGCCTTAGTAATCGCATGCGTGCCCAATCTTACGGTGCAAATTCGGTCGCATCTGTAAGAAATTCGCAATTTTGGTATTTTCTGGTCCGTAAACGGACGAAATTACAGCCAGTAGCCTATGGGACCGTGGGAAACGAGTAATTGCCGATAACACAAACCGCAAGATCGGGACTCGCTCAAATTTTGGGAATGCTTTTCTCAAGCATATCGAGTGATCAATGATAAAAAATAAGATGCCTGAAATCACGAATGCCCTTAAGTGGTTAAAAATTATGTCATGCCCGGCAACTGACAAATGTGTATGAAAATAAGATAATGTGTAAGAAAAATGCTGACAAGTTACGAAAATTGAAGTCTTTCCCTGCACATGGCCTAATCAGAACTCCCCCAACATCTAATACCAGTTAAGTGCAAAAAACAGAAGTTTGTCTCAGAGAATTGAAAAAATCGAATGCGAAATGCGTTTTTTAAAAAATACCATGCGAAATTCGGTACTGCATTTTTGAACCTACTTTTTTTTTTTTTTTAATTTTTTAGGTTTTTTCTTTTTTTAAAGACACGTTTCTGAATTTTTTTTTTTTTTCAAACAAAAAAAAATTTCGAGTAAAATCTTTAAAAAAAATAGGCGGTCACAGACCAATTTTAAACAAAAGCGCTCGGGTCTTCTGAACAAACTTGTGTTTTTTTTTTTCTTGGCCTAGGTTGGAAAACAGATGCAACACTGATCAAGGAAGGAGTGCCGATCTAGCTTCATATCTACACGTTCAACATGTGAATTTGTACAAATCTGTTTGTACAAACGTTTTTTTTTCTTTAATTTAATTGACAATATTTGCAATTAAAAGAATCTGAAGAAGAAATCATTTTTATGCATAGACAGTTTGTGTTCAATACATCGCTTATCGCAATCTTAACAAAGACGAGGAATCCCTCCGATTATTTCAGCCTAAGTCTCTGTCCGATGGTGACGCAGAGATCCTAGCTCTTTGTGCTGAATCCCCTTCAAATACCTAAAATCACATGCAATTAACTCTCATATTGGTATGCATACATAATGACGCACCGCACAGGCACGCACAAATACACACACAACAAACACAACGCACCTTTTCCTACAAACCCTCCCCAAAACCTCCCACAACACCTATTCACTCTTCCTTTCTCGATCGTAGTTATAGTAATTAATAATTTCCCCATTACAGACCTCACATTAGGGGAGAATCTACGAAGGTACCGCTGACCCCCCGCCCCCCGGGGAAAAAAACCAAAACAACCCTCTAACAAACAACGTTTTAAAAAAAGTTTATAGTCCTATAACACTTTTGAGATGTTAACAAATACATTTTTGGCACTTTCGGATATTCAAGATGGCGTCAAAGTGTTAGGCCAAAAGGTACAGTAAGAATTGGGTATTACTATCAAACATGTATAAATTCAAAATTATGTTAGAATATAACTGCCTGGGCATTGGCATTTAAATTCACTCGTATGAAGTTTTTTGCCATACCTAAAAATCCAAGATTTCGGCAAAAGGCAAATGCAAAAAATCGGGTATTTAATATAAAAAATAGTAATAATGCCTAAATTGATGTTAAGATATAGCTAACCTGTCATTGGCAATTTAAATTCTTGTATTGGAAGTTCTTGTCATTTCTTAAAATCCAAGATGGCGCCCAAAATGGCCGTCAAAATAGGCAAAATTAAAGAAAATTCCGGGTACACTGCTTGGACCATTGTGGGAGTCGATCAAGCGGCAGCATTCAGAATGTCAGACAAAGTTAAGAAAGCCCAGAAGAGAGCACCAAAGAAGTGGATTGGGAACGGATGTCATGAAGACATTGGAAAAAGTCATCATTTTTCGCTAAAAAAACACCCGGGGCAAAATGTAAACCATGTCTTCTGTAAAACAGATGTGAGCCCCTTCAATAGCAGGCTTGAACCTCCGAAGACCTGTGGTCACTTGTCACCAACAACAAAAAAGTCGTCATCTTGGCCAGGTCCAACATAATGAGCTCCGACAAGGGCTGCCAGCTTGGTCGCATAGGAGCCACGAGCAGTGTTTTGACCGGGACATCTCATTTTACCCTCTGGAGCATAGCCACTGGCTGAAATGCGAACAGATCCATCACATGTGATGATGACCCCGGGCATTGGGGGCCATATAACTCTGAGGAACTAGAACATTGTCTTATCCTATGAGGTGCTGCACCTGCAAGTTGATGCCCCGTTTCTGGCACACAGGCAGCAAGTGGAGCGTTTCCCGTCCGAGCCTCCGTCTCCTTGTTCCGCCCTCGTTCAGGTAGGATATGACTGTTCTGTGGTCGCAGCGGAATAAGGGTTTGGCCGTGAACATGAAGTGCCAAAATCACCGCCCAAAATTCCAGCACGTTGATGTACTGGCGGGCCTGGGTTGGGTCCACCTGCCTGACATTTTCACAGTTGGGTGGATGCATCCCCATTCGAGGTCTAAAATGAGCTTCGAAATAACCGATTTGGAGATTAAAAGGATGAACCAAAAGGCATCAAAAACTGAGGAGGTGAATTTGAATTTGTCTCATATAGTTGAAGCCAACACAAAGGAACCGTGTCTATCAGGCTAGCCACCAGTCTCCAAACCCTAAGCCACAACAGTGACGGTGCTGGCTTTTGGCCATGGATCATCTTTGCACACTGTGTCATTCCTGGACACGCCGGTACGTGGGGGTTTACCCTGTACTGAAGTCTGTGACCTCTCCCAGAAACTAGGGGTGCTATTTAGGAAGTGTCCAACAGGGATTTCGCATAGTTGATAACAAATCTGAAAGACTCCACTTAACGGCAAACTTGCCTGAACTTCCGTCTGAGGAATTCTGAGTAGGTGTAAGTTAATGTATTATTTTACTAATCTACTACACTTTGAGATGATGCTTACAATTTTGTGCAATTTTATCTATTTTTGCTCAACTTTTGGATTTTTAGATATGCCAAAAAATTCAAATACTAGAAAATAAATGCCAATGACCAGGCAACTACATTTAGATATTAACCATTTTTTTACATGTTTGATATTAAATACCCATTTTCTTTAATTTTGCCTATTTTGGCGGCCTTTTTGGATTTTTAGATAAGGCAAAAAATTTATATACTAGCAATTACATGACAATGACTAGGCAACTATATGTATGCATTTATTTTACTCTATTATTACATATTTTGGTGTCAACTATATCTAAATTTAAATTTATTGTTGAAATTAAATACCCCATTTTCTGTAATTTTTTCCTATTTTGGTGGTCATTTTGGTTGCCATCTTGGATTTTTGTTATATGATAAAAAATCAAATACTAGAAATTAAATGCCAATGACCAGGCAACCATATTTATTTTTTTTTCCAATTGTTTTACATATTTGATATTAAATACGCCATTTTCAATTTTTGCCTATTTTGGCGGCCATTTTGGCCGCCGTCTTGGATTTTTAGATATGGCAAAAAAATCATATACTAGCAATTATATGCCAATTACCAAGCAACTATATCTAAACATTAATTTTACTAATTTATTACATAATTTGATATTAAATATCCAATTTTCTTTAATTTTATCTATTTTGGCGCCATTTTGAAAATTTATTTATTGCCCGGAAATTTATTTTGTTAACATCTCAAATGTGTTTTAGGACCATAATATTAACCTAAAAAAACTTGGTTTGGTAGAGTTCTGGGGGGGGGGGGGTCAGCGGATATCTTCCGTGGATACCCGACTATATGATACTGTGGCATTTCCATTTAAGATTATTCAGGCAACAATTTTAAGAATTCCGTCATATGAAGTTACATTTGACACAATAAAATACATCCCCTCCAGTTAATTTCTAATATTTGAAAATTATTATGAAGCATGAATTTGGATAATATTTTTTTTCGAAACAGCTTGCGAATTATCTTGAGAATTTACCTCATCCGTATCATCCGGGAAATACACCTTATGGAAGATCTGTGTTGTCTTGTGTTGGATCGCTTCGACTTCGACCAGGTGAGGGGGATACTTGCGCTCTCCGAATCTAATGGTCTTCTGCAAGCGGTGTATACAGTTCATGGCCAGTTGGTTGCGAGAAGACCGCAGGAATTTTGTAACTTCTGTCATGAGAGTTTGACTGCAGGCAAAGATTCCTGTGGCCAGCCACATTAATTCCCAGCCTCGCTCTTCACTGATCCTATTTATGTGAGCCAAGAACAGACGATAACATGCGGGTAATTTTTTAAGCATCATCAAAGGACCTACTGAACTAGTAGCTAAAAGCTAGCATTAAAGCGACCCTGGCACATTTTCACAAAATATGAAATTTCTTCAATTTGATCGCAAATGATAGTCTAGGTCATTGGAAGAATAGAGATATATTTTACGCGTAAAATAACATATAATACCCAAAAGCAGATAAGGACAAAGAGGATAAAGACATCCAGGTAACTTTTAAGTTTCCCGTAACTTTAATCAACAAAATGTGTCTATAACATGAATATCATAGACTCGTACTCATTGATATTAAAACCACAAAGATCACACACCAGTCAAACATGGTACATGCCGTGAGAATCAACTCTGGCGTGTGTTTTCTTGTGTTACAAGTCATTTCCGCGTCGTCTGCTGAATTAATGTCGCTGGCGACATTAATTATAAAATCGTTCTGTTTACCCATAAATGCGCTGATTTGGGCTTAATAATTTCAGGAGAGGGCTAATGTATATAACAGCTTTACAACCATGCAAAAATATTAATTTTCAAAAAATCCAGAGGGTGCACTATTTCTTAAATGTGTCAGTGTCTCTTTAAAGCACAAACACACAAATGCACATCGCATCTCACGCCATGACTAGTTCATAGGGGTAGGAGAGAAGGAGAAAGCTCTATTAAAACCCTTTTGACCATTCATAATCGCCGCGCTCGTAAAACAGATCGTAAAACATCCAATACCAACACGAGATCAATATTAATGCTGCAATGCATGTACATCAACATTGCATCGATGTACATAGTTAAGCACATAGCGACATTTATCATTTGGTAGATATGAATAGTTAAAGTCCCTATCAATATTTTCCCGTATTACCAGACTGAGAGTATTTTTTCATTACCCACTGGATATGAGCCCGTATTACGTAATGCTTACACCAAATATCAAGTCCCTACTATACATGCAATAAAATCTATAGATGTAAATGATCTTGCGCATCTGTGTAAGAGACTGTTTTGGTCCAGCCCCCCTCTGAAGTGCACAATCCAGTATTGCCTTTTTTGTTCAACACATTGGTGTGACTGCTGCTGGCAATCCCAAACAAATATTTCTACTTGATACATTTTCCATATGTTCTTCTGTACAAAAACATTTTTAAAGTTCCGCTGTGTGTTTTGGAGGACTAGTGACCCATGTGATGTCTTTCAAAGAGGTAAGTTAGGGCTTTTCCCCTAGCTACAGTGCCATGCTACCCTGCAGAATTCGACTCTCACTGACTGTGCATAGGCAAGACTACTACTGAATCCAATGACATCTTGGTCTAGGACTGCCTTGTTGGGAATTGGGGAAAATTGTATGTATCAGGACAATGATGACTGAGTTTGTTTCAGTGAGTTAGTCCAGCTTTTTGATTTGTACGTTGTAGCCCTCAGTAGGCCTCTAGGAACAGGGATATAGGGTGGCCTACTGAGCTTTCTGGATTCTGTACTTGACTGTAGTAGTGTAGTTGTGCTAATCCAGATTTAAATAAAATTTTAGCTTTACCACTTCAAAAGTCTACTAAATGATAAATTCGGCTATCGCCCCATGTGATATTGGAAACAAACCATAGATATTTTTCCATATTTCGTTAACAAACAAGGAATAACTAATAATATTGTACGAATTGTGCATTTCTTTATAAAAGCATGAAACTTGGCATAAATGTTTAAAATTAAATATAACCAGGGTACACACGCGACAACCCTAGTGATTTTCTGCTATTTTTACTTTCAGGGATACCCACAAACAAATTCACACAACCCCTGGAAAATGGGGGGGTCAATTTATGTCCCCCTACAGTAAAGTATATGAAACTTTACATTCTTATTTTTGATTGCGTTTTTGTTTTCCCGTCCATTGAAGGGTGGATTTGGTATAAAATGAAAGGATATGTAATAAACTTTCATTTGACATACATATTTTTTTTTCTTAGCGCAGGGTGTGTAATTATCCATTTAAATAGTCTATTTTAGCACAATCTGTAGCGCCCTCTCTTGTTCTTGGGAAACTCAGGTTAAATGGCATACGAACTGGCATACGGGCTGTGCCTACTGATTTCTACAGGGCGCACACCACCAAATAACGCTCCCATTGAAATACACGCTAAATTGACTTGAAATAAGTTCAAATTTTAACCCCACGTGACATCATATTTGATGTTTTGAAGATATTTCTATATCAAAAAATTTTTTTTTAAAATCATGGTAATTTGATACCGATACAGGATAGAATTCGAGATACAGGCTTGTGAATAGCGCCACCACTTTTTCCACCCGACACGTAAAACCCATAGCCGTATCCGAGCACGGAGTACTTCCGAAGGCCTAATTTATTTGTAGATTCAAATTTATTTATTTTCTGATATTCCAAGTATAGAACATTGTCTGCACTATTCATTTAAATATTAATATTTGGCAATCAACGATATCTACGGACCATGCCACACCAATTTGCTTACAATCGACGGTATGTTTTTACCGGAACTACCCACATTACACAAAATGCGGAGTGATTTAGTGGTGTGCTCCCTTTGAACATACAATTTTTTTAGTTTTCTTTATTTTCATAAACATTGATTCATTCTAAGAAAAAGTGTCACTTATTATTAAGATATATTCATCCGATTTTGAAAAATA
>JAMKCH010053610.1:0-10113 GCA_023653785.1 Ophioderma brevispina
GTTGGAGAAAATATTTGCAATATAGAGTAAATTTCATTATGGAAAAGTAATGTACAAAAAGGGCAATTTTTTAACAAGCATTGCATAATAGTAAATGGAAGTGAAGCTGAAAATGTGAAGATCGAGGTCACTCCCAAAGATTCTTGGAGATTTTGGCCCGAAATCATGCTCCAGGAGCATATATTTTCAACTCGTCTCATAGGAGCGCTATTCATTATTATGTGTGCGCTTTATTCCGTTAATGTTTATATTGAAGTATTACAAAAGAACGACTTCCTGCCGGCTCGGATTGCGTGGCGTGTGTCTGTGGTCGTTCGTCTTGTTATCTAAAGGTCGTGAGTTGGAGATTGGAATCATAAAAACATCAGAGTTGTGGATTGAAGTAGAAAAATATTGAATATCTGCCTTATGAGATAATAAGACTGGTCATGGTCCTGGAGCATGATTCCGGGCCAGAATCTCCGACGTGCACTGCCAAACGCAGTGCGTGAATTAAGGTGCAGTGACCTCTTTTAAATTTATACAAAAATATAGATACTAGTAACACAAGATTTATATAACATTAAAGGTGCAACGAGAGATTTTGAGGCACCCAAATAGTTGTGTCATAATAGTAATTTCATATAGATTAGACACTCAATGGATTTCTTACCTTGTGTTTGGCTACATGCAGAAATGTCTTAAAAGAGAGACAACAGGTGACTTTGATTTGCTTATATTTCAATGTAAAACTTAGGATGAATTTCGTAATTGCTCATATACGAAATTAGAAAGTTCACAATTTTTGTACCAAAGAAACATTTCTCAGCTTAATCCTTTCAGATGAGAATATTTTTGATGGAAAGCTTTACATCAGGGCAAAAATCAGTCCTTTCGATTTTTTAAGGGACACCGGATATGTGAAATCTCTCGTTGCACCTTTAAGGGACAAGACAAACAGGACACAACAAACACAATCATGTCCAACTAGGAAGGAAAAGAAGGAAGGAAAGAAGGATAGAGGGAAGGAAGCAAAGCTCCGAAATAAAAGGCAGAGGGGAGGAATACGGTAAGGAAGGATAAAAAGAGAGAGATGAAGGAGGGGGGAATGAAAGAAAGGAGGGTAGGAAGGACAAAGGAAAAGCGAAGGGAAGGAATAAGGGACAGCAGGACTGAAAGAGAAAAGAAAGGAGGAAGACGGACTGAGGAAGGGAAACATACAAAAACAAGATAAAAAGAGAAAAGCAGCAATCAAGAAAAAAGGTGGAGTTATGAGCAATCAGCAGAGTTGTAAGTATTGATAGAACTGATGATGCCCTTCTTCATTCCATGTGAAGGAAGAGGGAAGAGAGGGAGAAGATTTAGAGTCTTGACGCAGAAGCAAAGATTCCATTGCAGGGTCCTGCGATCTTAAGAGGGTTGTGGCAAGGACAGAAGGATACATCATTAACCATAATGAGTGAGAATGGGAATCGATGTTTAAAAAGTTATCATCCAGAAGATCCTCAGGGAGAAGCAGCCCTGATGGAACTGATACAATAAAGTTGCCACTGAAGCTTGTAAATATCAGTAATATATGTGTTTCAAAGTTTGACAAGGAAGAGAACAGAGACTCGTGTGATCAAGCCCACAGAGCATGGTTACAAGGCCCGTATATTAATTTCTTTTGAAGGGAGAATAGCGAATCAGATTGTGTTGTTAGGATCGCACCAAATAGCAGATAGGACAACTAAGGAAGGCCGAGGAGAATGCATTGTTTTGAGTGAATCTTGAAGAATGGACAGACCTTTAAGGGTGATCTTAAACATGTATAGAGTGTGGAGAAAAACGCCAAGATAAATTCAAACTTTGGGCAATTAAGGGACCTTGAATTTAGTTGGTCTCTTCTTCTTCTTAATCGTTGTCCATACACTGTGGTTCTCAAAATATGATCCAGCCAGAGAGGGTACAACGTATGGCGCTTCACTTGATTCCGCAGGTCTTGTTTGTGCATGTTGTTACAGCAGTGGCAGACCAAGAGGTGTTCATTGTCTGTGGTGATGTTCACAACCACAGGTAGTTTCCTGGTCTGCTTCCAGATTAGCCCCACGTCTTCAAGGAAACATAGACGTGGTCTCAAACCAGTGGTCTTCAACCAGCTGGATAGATGCATGTATTGTCAATTTTAATTATCGATGCTATATTAGGTTTATGCTATATTTATTTGTGAATATCATTTAATGGGCTTTTAATATTAATATTCAGAGAAAATTTATTTTAAACCAATGGAAATTTTGTAGGTTATCATTAAGTATAGATTTTAAAGTTTTAGGGTCATGATGCGAAAAGAGAATATTAGTATCATCAGCGTAAAGAATTTTAGAGCAGAGAGGAAGGTCATTAATGTATAATAAAAGAGTAATTGTCCTAGAATCGATCCCTGAGGAACTCCACACGTAATGGGAACTGAACTGGACAAAGTGCTGTTGAAGAGGATACGTTGACATCTACCAGAAAGATAATTGTTAGCGACTGACCTTTGATACCATAGTTGTTAAGTTTATGCCAAAGAATGTTATGATTTATTGCATCAAATGCCTTACTTAAATCAAGAAAGATGCCAACCGTGTGAATTTTTTGTCCAAGTTGTCAGTTATTAGGCAATAAAGTTCATTAATTGCCATATACTAATGAACGTACAGAGATACCTTTTTTTAATCCTCATGGACAGATGAATAATTTGGTGGTTTCAACACAATTAGACCTGTTTTACTTCTGACCCCTGTACAAAACGTCCCCCATTTGTGACATGTTCCCCATTTAATTGTTGATCATAGACTTTTGACAATTCGTGGAAATTTAGAAGTATGATAACACCAAACATTATTTCAGTGTTGCAATTTTTTTAGGTAAAAAAAAACTTCTTGCACTATAATATCTAAATGCAAAAGAGTTGAATTCACTCTTTTAGAGTGGACTACAGGGCCCATCTGAAAAAAGTGAAATTTTCACACCTTTCAAAGAATACTTTTATGGCTCAAATGTATTCTTTATAATTAAACAAATGATAAAATTATATCATTGTGTTAATTACAGGATAAAATTTGACCCAAAAAAGTGTTCTTGAAGGTCGTGAAATGTCACTCTTTTCAGAGGGAGTGGGCCCAGTAGTCACTCTAAAAGAGTGAAATTCGCTCTTTTGCATTTAAGAGTAGGCAAAAATTATTTCATAGCAAAAACGGGGGTTAAGCCGGGGTCTCACTTTTGCTTCGGTAGGGTTAAATTATACCAAAAATGAAACAAACTTGCTCCCCATCCTTGACCCACCCGTGATATTAACTTAGTTATGAATAGTTCCCATAACAGAAATGCAACCCTTTCATATACCAAATTTTCAAGAAAAAAAGGGGCGATCACTATACCAGAGGGCTGAAAATGATACCCTTCTTGGCCGCACATCCCCGTACCCCCTTTTCCAATAAAGAACCTCGGGGGGGGGGTCAAATTGACTTTACCGGGCCGGGGTTACACGCAACAAAGTTTGGTTTTATTACGAAATAAGAAGGAAACGAATAAACAAGCCAATTCCTTCGATGTTAATTTGGAATTCGGTTTCGGGCCCTTGTTATCTTGACGAAATTGCTAAATCGGTACCCGCTAGCATTTATTGCGTAATAAAATCCGCACTGATACGGAAGTCAATTGGAGTTATTTTTACGAGGTCAGTTCAAGTGATTACTGATACCACAACTGGCAACCCAAATATAGGAAATCCCTCAGATCACAACAACACAGCAACGTGCTGATGGCCATGAAACCACTGAGATAGTCGACATGATTGGACCGGATAACTTCCGCGTTTCATTCACTACAATATCTGAATTGTGCTACATTTAGGCTTCCCGTATTCACTAGGCAAGGGATCTGTGTATCCAAAGGAAAACATGGATGAAATAATATGTGAGGGATTCCTCACGAAATCGCCACCGGAACGCAAGATCAACCGTGCGGTGAGTTTCATCATCATCTTCTTCCATCTCGTGCCCTTTGGCCCTGATCCAAGTACTTCATGTACATTGCATGGGATCATGTTGTAGACCACTGCCTGTAAATATGATTACATGTAGTAATTTCCATCTTCTGTTGTCATATTTAAACTATTCTCATAGTCATATCTTATGCCTTCAAGCATTTCTGGTACAGATACCGTTTGGCTGAATGATCGAAGCTGTATGCTGTACATGATTGATGATCTTGATGATTGAAGCTAGGCCCGAAGCTGACCTGATAATACAAGCTGAGGCTGTTAAGCAATATTAGCACAGGCGGTGGCGGCACGCCTCATTCATAGCGCAAAACTGCCGAACGAGTCATTGGACGAGTCTGTAAAAGTGACCGAATTTGAAGTCACTGTGAGCGTTATAAAATAGATCAGTGAGTGGCGAGTGGGAATTCCCGTACGGAGCCGCGGAACGGATATAAATGCCTTGCTTAGTCGGTGTGCATACATTGTGCTACAAAATGCAAATCGTTTTTAAAGGACCGGAAATGAGAGGATTGCTACATGAAGGTCAACGGACTTCATTCAACGGTGGTGCAGGGGCTAAAATGCGTACCGGGCCTGGTACATCATGGTCCGCAGCTATAAATGAGCGGTTGAACCCTGCGATTGAAATGAGGTCCAAACCAAGCCTCGTTCAAAATGGAATTCACGTTTGTACCTTTATTCATACAAACAAACATACATTGGAGTTGATTCTTCAACTCCAACGGATTTGAGTGGGAAAATATGATATAAACATATTTTCGACTTAGAATATTTCAATTTTCGTGATTACGTGCTAACCTATGGAAATGTAAAAACGACGATATCTTGGCCGAACCCGGATAGCACTTTTTTTGAAGAGCGCCCAATTTTTCAAAATTTGGAGGGATTTTTAAACGATGCGTCAATTGGTAACTGGCTAGAAACTATACTTGTGAATGTTTAAGCTCGAAAATGTCTTTGTGTAACAAACGAAGGAATTTTGTACAAGAAAATTATTATCGGGGATCCCCGGATAATAATACAAGTCTGCTGGGAAAAGGCACTTCCAATGGAATTAGCGGGGAAATAGCGCCATGTACGTGTCTCCACTCATCATTAGTTTTTTATTAGTTCAGGCAAGCCACGTTGAGAGATTATTTTCTCGAGGTGGCACTATTTCATCATGGACGGACCTTAACGTAGCATTCCAGCTCTACGTAAGTCCATCGGGGATCCACAATTCTAATTACAAAATCGCTTATTTGTGATAAATACGCATTTTGCATTCTCGTCGCCGGTATAGTTCCTAGACAATTACCAGTAACTGTGCAAAAATATCAATTTTTGAAAATTGGGGGAGCCTTTTTTCTTCAAAAAATGTGCTTAATAGGTGCTTTGTGTATGTTTAGAAGGTGATGGCTTCTGCCAAACATGCCAAAAGCCTAGGACTTTTACTCTCTCCAGAATGTCAGAGTTATTTTACCGTGCGCTGTGCTGTGTTAGGTCGGCCCGGGGGGGGGGGGGGGCAGTGGCATAGCCAGGTGGGGGCAGGGGGGGCAGAGTGCCCCCTCTGACATTCTTTTGCGGGGAAATCGGGAAATAAAACATGATAGTTATGTTAAATCAGACCTTTTTTGGATTCTTTGTTCCCTCGAACTCGGGAATTTTTTGTTGTGCCGGGACATTTGCTGCACCAACCGGGGGAAATGACCCCTCATCGAGGAGGAGCAGAATAGCACAGGGGCCTATTAAGGAGTTGATTTACCTCCCACTACAGACAAGGTTTGACACCTTGGTGTTAGTTATGGCCTCTACATCAAGGCTAGGTAGGTAGTACTCTCAATTGGGGTATCACTGTTTCAATAGGGCCACATTTAAGTTGTAATACAGGGGTCAAACTTAAATGCCCAAGCATGTTGAAAATGTAGGCCAGTTGTCCATCTAATCCTAAGATTCCAAAATGTATAGTTGTATACCGACGACCATTGGTTTTGGGTTATAAGGTAAAATGGTAAAAAAAGGTCAATTTCAATTTGTACAGGGGGTCACATTTAAAGTTAATTGATATATTTTAAAATACTTGCAAGTTATTGCATGATTTAGAGCGACTCATAAAAGGTATAGTTTGGCTATGTTAAATGCTACTTACGGAGATAAGGGTCAAAGAAGGTTCAACACCAATTGGGTATGTTGAACTAATGACCATTTTGTCCCATAACATGGTAACTAGCATTGCAGATGGTACAAAACTATTCTATTTTCTCATTAAGTAGATGAAACAACTTCTATATTTTCAACAAAATTGGAGCAAACTTCGATGTTAACCCCTGTACAAATAGAAATTGACCGTTTTTTACTCCATTGTAGCCATTTTTACCCTATAACTCCAAAACCATGGTCATAGATGGTACAAACTATTAAAATTTTGGAATCCTTATGATAGGGTCGGACAAATATGGCATACATTTCACCTGATTGGAGCATTTTAAAAGTTTGGACCCCGTGTTAAACTTAAATTGGCCCTATTGAAAAGTGACACCACAATTTGAGAGTACTACCTACCTGCGGAGCGTTGATAAGAGGGTTACATACTAACCTACTAAAGGTGTCAAACCTTTTTCTGTAGGGTGAGGGGTAAACGATGATGTTGGACCTGGGTCCTAGCTCCTCCACTATGCAGAACAGAACCCCTGGGGCTGGCTAACGCGGCCTTGGGGGGTGGGGGTCTTATATTTTGTTGGGTAGGGACCTGCTCCTGACTCAAAGTGGACCCGAACTTATACCCCCTTCTTGCAATATAATGACCCATATTTATATCGACTCAAGAAGTGGACACGAACTTATCCTCTCCTTCTTGCAAATATTGACCTATATTCGGCCATATGTATATTTTCATGTTCTGCCAAAGAATTTCCTTTCTTACACAGAACTGCCAAATCAAATACCCCGGGCAAATAACCCATCTTGTCTTTGCTCGCGACTTGGTGTGCATGTTGAAGGCCACGACGAAAGTCACATGAACCCAGCGGCAGACGTAAACAACTGAGATTACGATAATTATGATGACTAAAACAGTTTGCAAAATCAATACGATTCGATTAATTCTTTCATAGAGCTGACTATGTTCACACGGACTATATATCACCATCGCGGATGCGTAACCCCAAATTTATACCAACAACATCAAATCACACCGATAATTATACGCATGATTGTGTGAAAACAAAGGGTCATAATTATACCATGTGGAAAAAAGGTCTATTTATGACAGAGGAAATAGGCAGATAGGCGTTTGTACTAAGAATCCCCCCCGGGTCGGCCTCCCCATTGCTGTCCCAAGTAAAAAGTACCCCCCCCAAGAGTCGCCATTGCTGTGGGATGGTATTGTGGAGTACAATTCTACAGAGTTAACCCTGGCATTGGAGTGTAATGGATTAATTTCAACAGTACATGATTTTTCAGTTGTTGCATAGTGGCTAATATTTCCTTAGAGAAATTGATAGGAGCATCAAGCTGCACAAAAAATGAATCTATTCAGTCTGGAAAGGATTAGGCTGCTGTTGTATTCAACGCTTTATTGTTGATAGGGGAGGGTAGGGGGGAAACACCTGTTTATGACAATGCTCTGATTGACAGATTTTAGGACCAAAGAATTCATCGTCAGTAGTTCCTGTTGCTCTCTTAGGGAGTCCCAAATGCAAGGTCCTAATTTTGACACCATACATGCCTACTAAAATGGGGGTCATGGAATTGTAACACAAAATGTGAGGGGTTTATAACCTATTTTGGGTTACCATGCATCACTCCATTTGGCAACAAAATATTTAAGGTGCATTTCGTGATTCCGCACCTTGTGTTTTATGCAACTGTTCCATACCCTAGATATCCTTGAGAAACTCATTCACAAATTTGAGTTGATCCCCCCTATCCAGGGGTGCAATTCCGTGTGAGTTTGCGAGAATCAAATTTACTTGAAATACACATTTAATACAAGATTCAATGGGAAAAATTGATTCTCATATCTGGATGCTAAGAGAATCACTGCGAGAATCGAATATGTGATTCTCGTCGAATTTGCACCCCTGCTATCTTGCGGTTTTGTTGATGTTATGAGCAATTGCTTGTTTCCCACGGTCCCATAGCTACTATGCTGTGCCTGTACTATCTGTCCGTTTATGGACAGAAAATACAAAATTGCAAATTTCTTACCAGATACTGGTCGAATTTGCAGGCAAGATTAGGTACACATGATTTACTAAGCCTAACGTTTCAGATGATATAAAAATCTCAAACTTTTTAGAGGCAAGTCGGGGGACGAGGTTGTGGGATCACACGAAATGCCCCTTTCGGTAATTTTTTGAAATGGATTCAGAGAGTATTTCAGGATCAATAAGGAAGCCCTAGCCTCCATTGGTAATCAACCTGATGTTGGGTCCTGCGTCATTTGGGCTGTTGTCATGTAAGGCCATTAAAATATGACTCTGACCACCTCAATATTTGGTTATCCCCTAGAAAATAACAACTCTCTAAAGGCTAAATGTTATTACAATATAAAAAAAGGCTTAAGGCCAAAAGCCAATTTTCAAGGCTTTGAGTGGCTTTGCCACTGATGAGAATTCAGCAAAGAGTTTTATGATCAAATATTGTTGTCATTCAAACATCACATACTGTGGTATCTCATTGGCAACTGCAAAAGATCCCAGCATTTTTGATTGTAAAGGGTTGCCAGAAAATCTTACTGGGGCAACAAGTGTTGTGCTTGTCAGTGGGCGGCAGAGCCCAGTCACAAATCCCACCACTCCGCTTCAGAGCCCACCACTAAACAACAATTTAACTCTAGAAGCCCACCACGTCAAATAAGCAAAAAATGGAACAATTTTAATCTTGTTCATGGCAAATTTTGACAATTTTAGGCATAACATTATAAAAGGTCAACTTTTCCATCAAGTAACACACCCACCACTAAGGCTTGAGTGGCTTTGCCACTGATGAGAATTCAGCAAAGAGTTTTTATGATCAACTATTGTTGTCATTCAAACATCACATACTGTGTCTCATCATTTTGGCAACTGCAAAGATCCCAGCCATTTTTGGATTGTAAAGGGTTGCAGAAAATCACTGGCAACAAGTGTTGTGCTTGTGCAGTGGGTCGGCAGAGCCCAGTCAGCCCCCCAATTCTCAGCTTCAGAGCCCACAACTAAACAAACAATTTTACTCTAGAGCCCACTACTCACAGAGCAACAAATGGACAATTTTCATCTTGTCATCACGCAAATTTTGACATGTTTAGGCATAACATTATAAAATGTCAAATTTTCTCAATAAAACCCACCACTAAAAATGTGCTACAACATTCAATTAAATGGAAGTGCTTTTTAAGCTGAAACTTTAAAAAAAAACAGGTTTGTAGTGCTATGACAAGTGTGATGCTTTTAAGACCACAGTACTACTACCGTAGGGCCCTATCAGGCAGAGTTCTAATATTTTAATTGGAACTTTGTCCTCGGTGGGCACGAAAACAGGTCCGCCAATTCGCTTGTTTTTAATTTGGGTAAGCGTGGTTGTGCCCATTTTAAATAAGTTACCAGGAACAGCCAAGAGGCCTTGAACCTTCGTTACAAAGAATCTTGGGTATCATATCATGATTTAGGAAATTAATTGACTTCAAAATTGATCGAGGTTCGTAGATTAACCTCGCTGCAAAAAACATTAGTAATTTTCCATAACGTCATTTAATATTTAAAACCAATCTTTGTGACCAGCTATTGCCTTTAGTAAAGTCTTTGTCCTATGTGTGTAAGAGCGCGTCCTTTTACGTCTTTGATAGACTAGCAACCTCAGGTACTTGCCGGATGTTGATTCAATGAATTCACCGTTGCTGTTTATAAGTTGGCATGTCCTACCCCCGAGTAACCCCCCCCCCCCCATCGAAGTGTGGGTTGCCACTGATTTCTGTTCTGCTGTTAGTACTGTGAACCTGATGGATGGATGTTTCCTCCTCCCAGAGTGGTATTAAACTCCCCTCTTATCATATATTCTGTTTGAAGTAGGCAAGCCACCCATAACATTACAAAAGCAAGAGACCTGACAAGCCCATTTACTCTACTACTCCAACTTGAACATGGCTT
>JAMKCH010053611.1:0-17447 GCA_023653785.1 Ophioderma brevispina
AACCCATTTATGGTGTGCATCTTCTGTGCCATTTGAAAGTTCGGATACATGCGGCTTAGGTATGCAATGAGCTAATTAAATATGCATATTGCTGTATCACTAAAATGGTACATCGGATATGCAAAATTCCTTTCTACATGAAAACCTACTATACCATGTGATCTTTTGTGTGAATAAATATGAGGGGAAGGGTGGGTGTTGGGGAGGGGAAGGGGCAGGGTGGGGTGTAAGTGGCGAGGTGGGGTGTGTCGGGAGGGGTGGGGTGCATCGGAGGGGGTGGGGTGCGCCGGGAGTGGTCTGGTGCGCCGGGAGGGTCGGGTAGTGATGCATCTGGTGGTGGTCGGGGTGGTGGCGTCGGTGTAATGGTACTCGGGGAAGGTTTGGGTGCGTCAGCGAGGGCGGCTGACCTCATGTGACTTTTATGTGACCTTGGTTACTCTTGTGACATTTGTGAGTTCGTGTGACCTTGGTGATTCGTGTGACCTTTGTGACCCCATGCGGTCGGGTGGGATGCGACGGGGAGGGGGTGGTTGGCAGGGATGGGAATTGTGTCAGGAGGGAAGGTGTGTCAGGGAGGGGAAGGTGGGTCGGAGGGGGCAGGTGTGTCAGGGAGGGGGAAGTTTTGTCAGGGAGGGGGCAGTTTTTTTTTGTCATGGGGGGCAGGGTGGGGTGCCTCGGGGTGGGGTGGCCTCGGGGTGGGGTGCCTCGGGTGGGTTCCTCGGGTGGGTGGTTTGGTGATCTTGTGTGACCTTGGTGAATCCATGTGCCCATTTGTGACCCCTTGTGAACTTTGTGGACCCCATGCGGTCGGTGGGATGTGACGGGGAGCGGGTGGGTGTGTCAGGGAGGTGGAAGGTTGTCAGGGAGGGGGCAGGTGGGGTGCGTCGGGGTGGGGTGGGCTTGGGATCTTGTGTGAACCTTGGTGAATACATGTCACATTTGTGACCCCATTGTGACCTTTGAGACCCCGATGGACCTTTGGTGACCCCGTGTGACTTTGTGACTTTAAATGTGGGCCTTTGTGACCCTATGTGACCTGGTGACCTCATGTCATCTTGGTGACCCATTCACAAACCTCAATAGGGCAGACGACCTAGCGGTTCAACGGCCGCGATGTAGTTTTCCAATACAGTTCGGTTACACTTTTTAAAAATGCTCTGCCGGCTAAACACTATGCCATTACTTCAAACTCGTAACATCCTTTGTATAACACTGTTCTCCAGTACTTGTTCTCTTTCTAATCATCATTTGCCAAACGTCATCATAAAGCAAGTGATCGCGCAACCAGGCGACACTTGTGGTTCGAGAACCGCCTTGTTGAGGATAAAAACCGATCCTTGTTGGCCATAATTGCTGTTACATGGCACACGCGTGTCTCTTACTGCGTGGCACTGTGCACGTGGTAGTTTTTTGACCACCACCCATGCTCCAGGATCAGGTCTCCCCCACTAACTTCAAAGGGCCAGCTTTATTTTTCTTATCATTTTTTGGACTTAGAATTTTTCCCTCTAACCTGACAAATAATGAAAATTTTATATATTTTAAAAAAGGCAGTAGCGAGGTTCGAACCTAAACCACTGTATCATGAGGTCAGCTACCTAACCACAAGACCAGCAAGGATTGGGTACCATTTGCAATTCGAATCCTTGATACATTTACAGAATAAATCGCTACTGCAGTGTCGCAATCAAGATAATGGAATAGCTCTCTCTGGAATGGTTGTCACAATCTATGCTCCAGGAGCATGAGTGGTGGTCAAAAATCTCACATACTGCTGTGGTACTGTGCCTTGGTGCAATTAGATTCAGTGGCCATTGTGGCAGGCATCAAGCGTACTTTTGGGCAACATGTAACAGGAATATGCCACACCTTGTGAACCATAAAATGAAGTGTTAGAATCACAAATGGTCACCTTTAAATAAAGGTAAAAATGTACGAAAAGTTCTTTAAACTTAATATACAATGCTGATAGAAAATTAGCTAATTAGAATGCACAAAACAGATTTTTCGCTAATTAACAGGTGCAATCTGTAAATGAAATCCTTGGACTAGAAGCCACTATACACCTAAAAATCCTCTTTTTTTTTTGTCGAATTGTAAGTGAATTTTCATGACATTGTGTTTAGTATTGGTTTGACTGTAAGATACAAGCTTGTTAACTTTGAACATACTGTGAGCAATGTTTAGCATGCCAAAGAAAAAGTGACAACTCTCCCTGATTAAAATGTATAACATAAACAGTTTAGTTTGATGTTGAGGCCACTAGCTTTTGCAAACATCATAATTATGTTATTTGGTGCTAATGGGCACTGGAATAGTTGAGTGATGTGGGACTTCCCACATTGTTAAAACTAGTTACTCTGAATTCCTGAAACATTCAACATGAATCCCTCCCAATTATAAGAGATATAGGATCTATTTAACAATAAGTTCCTTGAGCATAGTGTACATAAGTTGAGTGGATGTGACATTTGAGGTTAAGAAAAATTGAAGGGATTTTTAAACTTCAGCTTCAATCCTGTTTGCAAAGTAAAGCAAGCTGTCCTCTGTAAGTTCAGATACAGAATGTTTATTATAGACAATGTTCCTTGGGATTGGGTGAGGCATAGAGTGTTCATGTTTTTGAGGTCTGGCTGAAGGTCTTGGTGAGATTAACTGGGCCGTTGAATTTGTAAGAGACGAAACAAAAAGGATAATGTCATGTGGCAGCTTTTTTGTACATGCCCTAACTGCTTCGGCTGTTTTTGTTCATGTAAGAATCATGTCCATTCACAATATTAGCTATATTTTCCTAGGTGGGAATTTGCATATTAAATCTAGGCTTTTGTTTCAGATGTGACATAACTCATTAAAAATTGTTGGTATATTGTTTTACAAGTTTTAAAATTTTGGTCATGTTCCCCCCCCCCCCCCATCCCCATCCCTGCATACAAAACAGTGCTTGGTTTGCCAAATATATTTCAAAAAAATAAATCTTGAATTTGAAACAGGAATTGGTATGTCAACATGTTTTCTAAACCACTATAATAGCAGTCGCTAGATAACGATGTAACCCAACATAAGTAATGCTACGGCATGAACTTTGCATTGGACTAGGAAAGTTCTCAATCATAATTGTCAAATTATCCAACATTAATAGTTTACTACACCAAAATGTAACCTGCCCCAAAATTATCAGTTGTTTGGGTCTATTACCCTTTTTTTTTTTTGGCGCGCATTTTGTCTCATTTTGTAAAATGAATAAATGATATACATACAAGGTGGACTATCAGATTGCGGAATAACATAATATTTGATGAAAAACAAATCTCGACATTTGTGTGAACTTGCTGTCTCAACCCGAGTGCCGACTTGCCATCTTTCCCCTAAATGCCCTGATGCATGGTGGCCGGGATGACGGCCCCACCCCCCCCACCCCCCCCCCCCCCTCCCCCCCCCCCCCCCCCCCCCCCCCTCCCCCCCCCGGTCCCCCGTCCCCCCCCCCCCCCCCCCCCCCCCCCCCCCCCCCCCCCCCCCCCCCCCCCCCCGACCCCCCCCCCCGCCCCCCCCCCCCCCCCCCCCCCCCCCCCCCCCCCCCCCCCCCCCCCACTCCCCCCCCCCCCCCATTCTTCAAACCCCCAGTTTGAAGCTGAAGTAAGCCAAGTAGTGTAGTGTCAGCCTAAGTAGCCTAGCCTAAGTTCAGTCTTTGTAACACTTGGCAGGATCTACGGATGGGGATTCCGTACTACTTCTTTCAGTCAGAGATGTGCCCTTGGAGTTGCGAATTGTTTTGGGTCGCCTGCCCTAGGCAGGAAGACGCATAGGATCACTTTGTTCCACTTTTGTTTGTTGTTGTGTCCTTTTGGTGTTGTCCTGTTGTCGTGAAAAAGGGTTAACATTTACTGTAATATCCACATCTTGATGGATTTAAACCAAACTGGTCCCAGGTGCAACCTGCACCGCCATTTGTTGATGAGGTCATTTGTCACATACCAAGGTCAAAGGTCATGTGAGGTCAAGCTGTAAACTAGGCTGAAAATGTAAAATTGGACCCTCATTGAAAAGTTTGAGTTTCAATTGAAAACAAACCTTGAGTCCATAGGTGCAACCTGGGATCCCTCAATTTGTTGATGAGGTAAAGGTCACATACCAGGTCAAAGGTCATGTAGATAAAGTTCAAAGATAGACTTAAATGTAAAAGTGACCTCATTTAAAAGTTGAAGTTTTACTTTTGCTACCAACTTGTTTTTATTTAGTTTACATGCACACCCTCAATTTGTATATGAGTCAAATGGTTTCATATCATGTCAAAGGTCATGTAGGCCTATAAAATTCCACAAACCGCTACGGCCGGCGACACAAGCGGTCTGAGGACCGATGTAATTTTTTTTTGTTTTGAAAAGCCTTATGCAGAAATCAGCTATTTGGGTAAAATCTATGCCTGGCGTCCACTGGGCTGGGAAGAAACTAAATGCACTTATGTTGATATATCTGCCTAAGTCCTATCCAGGTGGGCAGAGCTAGTACTGTAGTCTTGGGAATAGATAGAGGTTTCAGGAAGAAAACACACCAAAGTGAAGGAGTCTATTCTCCACATGATTGCATTCTCTCCACAAGGCAAGGTTTTTCTATTACTCTAAGCCTTAGACAAGGGCACTTAGTATCTGGGAATAATGTAAACAGGGTCTTACTTTTTCATTTTTTTTAATATTTTTGTAAACATTGTATATGTAAATTAAGCAAAAAAATTTTACAGGATGCCGCTCTGATTTCCCAATCGCCTTCTGAAATCAGAGGAAGTTTTCGTACAGGTTGCTAACCGATTATCTGATGTTTTGAACTGCATCCGGACATTCTGTGCAATGCATTCCGAAGTCAGAAAACATGTAATCAATGACTCGACTGGTCCTGAGGGAGTGTTAAAGTCAAATGAGTTAATCAACATAATTGGCTTTGAACTGAACTGTTCAACGCTCATTTGGGTAACCAATAGTTTCAAATTTTTGAATAGGATAGATTTTAACAGAATTGACAATGTGAAGAGGCCAGTTCCGTTATCCTTGTCTCTTGGGAACTTTTTATGCAATAAGTTGATCACTTTAATCAAATTTATGTACTTTAATTTGGGTTGCATTATTTGATTTAACACTGTAACGTGACATTAAGATAATCTTTGTTGGAATAAAAGATTCAGAATTCAGCGGTTTCTGATAGATTTGATACAACAGAACCATCATACATTGCATTTTGTGACCTTCAACTCACTGGTTTGTCAACAGATCATTATGCTGTGATGGTCCAGCAGTGTACAAATCAAACAGCAGTGTACAATTAGTTTTTTGATGAATTACTGACCCTTTGTAGGGCATATGTAATAGTTCGATTTTTATATGAGAATTGATGCAGTGTTGACCAAAAAACATAGTTGATAGACTCACATGGGATGAGCCCTTCACTATAACTGTGTTAGAACCTGACCATAGGTAAAAAGTAGATATATCAAAACATTGGCAAAGTTCATGTTTATTACAGCTTGATCCAACCATGTAGGCAAGCCTCAAATAACATTTTTAACAATCCATTTAACGATCGGAAAATTAGGTTACATAACCGTCATTTATAAATTTGGTTAAGAATTAGAGTAAAAGTATGGCCTGATGTAACACTGGTAAACAAGCTGAGCTTTTCCACTTAAAGTATCATTCATCGGCAGTTATTCAGCATATAACGCCTGAAAATATATTCGCATATGACACTGCTAACTTAGTTGGCACATGTGGACACAATTACAACTGAGGACGTACTCGTTGTATCATGTTCATGCGTTAAGTCGGCTTTATTCCCGTAAATAAATTCTTAGAGACCGCCCATTTAACATTTAATCAAGAGAGCTATCTAACAAGCAAAAAAAAAGTGAGTGAGAGTACTGTAACTAATTGTCAGTAATGCAAATACATACGATGAATCAGCAAAAATATGTGCCTATTGTTTGTTAATCAAACTATTAGTAGAGGCATATGCTATACACTTTACCTTAAAAAATTCTAATAAAAGGACTTTTTGTATATTCTCGTAGGTCTACATGTGGAATTATATAAAAAAATTGTTTGGCCTTCTGGCAGCTGCGTTGGTCAGATATTCCAAAGGTGAAGATCATGACCTTTATAAGGCATAGTCATGGACATAACTCCTCAACCATTTGGTCTAACAGCACAAATGAAGTGGTCTATACCAAGGTTCTGGGTCAACAACACAATTAGCATCTGGAAAAACTATCAACGTCCCCTTCCTTATTTTCAAATAGTATGCACAATCTGCATGAATTTGTACTTTAAACTTCACCATTTTAAAGGTGTTGGTTAAGACCTCCTTGATTTCTTAGTTACAAAGCCTCTGCCCTTTGATTTTGGTACAGTTGGATTGGTATAAGTCTCCTCTTTCCATTGAAATCAAAACGTTCCATTGTCTCCATTTGACGTCATAGTAATGTTTTTAATGAGTAATAATCGTGGGAAACTTGATGTCTCCGTTTTGCTAAAAATAGCCAATTTCTATTTTGAGTTAAAAATACAGGAATGTGTGAGTTTGCTAGGTTTTTTTTGGGTGATTATGAAAGGAAATCAAGTTTTTGTAACATACACAGGAGGTATTAGTGCATAAAGCCTATCTCTTTTTGACAGAAGTGAAAAGAAAAATATTATAAGCTGGCAACCATCCCCTTACTTCAAAACTGAATTCTTGTCTACACACCAAAGTAAGGTGGCATGAACAGACTATTTTGCACTAAAATGAAAGCAATGATGGTCCCAAGATTGATCAGCCATTCAGGTTTTCAAAATTTATGTGTTTTAGCTGTCCGGAGGAAACCAAAAAAAACTTGGTGACAGTGGTAAACACCCCACTTCCTCCCCCCAGGAAGGACAAAGGTTCCTCAGACCTTCATGGTTGACTTTGCCACTCAATGAGGCAAGGAGTTCCATTAGCCTACCTGTGACAATCCAACACCCTGACGACGAATGCGTTTAAGTTGGGGGGGGTCACTCTCCTATTTCTTAGGGGCAGCCGCTGACCAGCCTGCGTGGCTCGTCACCACATAAACGTCTTCGATTGTTCGCCGTCTTTCTGGCATGCGGCACTGGCTCCCCGGGGTCAGGGGGGAGGTAATTGTTGTCCGCTGCGACAATATAAAGGTGGTGACATATAAACAAAATGAAATGGGTATAATCAGTCCCGCCTATTCAGGGAGATTCTTCTGCTATTCAGTTGGTGCCGATCTTGCGGACCTCGGGCCCCCCCCTGATCGGCCTCCCTTGTTTTCGGGAGTGGAACAATAGTTTTGTGGACTGTCTCCCAGGAGGGTCCCAGACACGTTCAAAAGTTAGAGGGCCGTCGGTGGAGAAGCAGCTCTACTTTGCAGTTGCCGCACAATCTTCTGGATGTCGGACCGTCCGGACGTGTATCTGTTCACCTCAGTCCAACTGAATCGTCAGATTGGTGGCATTTAGGGGCCTAACCTTGGAACCCGGATCCCTGGCAGTCGAACAGGCCGCCATGGCAGCGGACAGGTCAGGATTGATCGCCTATGCTTGATCATAGCTTCTCCAGGTTGCCATGATCCCAAAAGTCATGGAGTGGCTCTGTCTCGAGACTGCCTGCTGGTAACCCATTGTGGCCACGGCAACTGTGGTTTCCCAGGCCTGCTAGATCTGCTTGTAAGGGAACAGATCCATATTCCAAAAGGAGGGGACTTGGTAAGATGTCCTCCAACCGACGCGTTCGTCCCAGAGTGCACCACCCATGTTCCGAACCTGTCTGATGCATTTCTGCAGACTGTGCACTGAGGTGGGACTTTCTGAACAGGCTGCCATGCTCACTATTCATCATAGGATTACCATGCATGGTGTGCCGATTGAGAGTTTGATCCATGCAATTTCTGAGACTGTAGACCAGGTTGGCAATTTCCTCAAGGAAGTCTTTCAGGAGCGCAAAGATGTCTCTATTCTTCCACATGCAGGCTTTTTGGCCAAGAATCAGACTCTTTCTTTTACCCCGAAACCGGTGTTTCTGCCACGTCTCACCATATTTGCAGACCGGGGTTGCAGACAGCTCAGAGAAGCCTGCAGCAAGGGACACATTGAGCTAGCTGGATTTCCTCAGTCATCTGAAATGCACACAAACACCATGACTGGTTGATTGGCTTCTTGGTTAGGGCATATGCTGTTCGAGCTCACGCTTCCTCCTGGGCATTCTATAAAGAGGACTTCATCCCAGACATTTTGGACAATGCCGGTTGGAGTTCTACTTCCACCTTCCAACAAGTCTATTTTGATGCATGTGTTAGTCAAGCAGGGAGGGGTGTCGCCGTCCAATCCCTCTTGGCTGATCGACCTAGCATCTTGACCCAGGAGCATTAGGCAACTATGGGTGGGGCGTTGACAGGGGTTGCGTTGGCGTTGGCTATCTTCCGTAAATAATTTCTTAGAGACAGCCCATTTAACATAATCAAAGAGCTATCTAACAAGCAAAAAAAGTGATTGAGAGTAGTTTGTTCAGTAGATGCATACATAGAATGAGATCAGCAAATATTTGCCTATTGGTTGTTTAATCAAACTTTAGTAGAGGCCATACGCGATTCAACCTTGAAAACATTTCCTAATAAAGGACTTTTTTGTCATCTTCTCGTAGGTCTACATGTGAATTATTATGAAAAATTGTCCGGCCTGTTTCCCATGGCAGCTGCGTTTGGTCAGATAGGTTCAAGGTGAAAGATCACATGACCTTTTTAAGGCATATCAGGGATCATAACTCCTCAACCATTTTGGTTATAAATCATAAATGAAATGTCCTATAACCAAGGTTGCCTGGGGTCACAAACGACAATTAAGCATCTGGCAAAAAGATCAAAACGTACCCTTCCTTGAATTTTCAAAATAGTAATGCACATCTGGATGAAATTGTACTTTAAACTTCACCATTTTAAAGGTGTTAGTTAAGAGCTCCTTGGATTTCTTAGTTACAAAGCCTCTGACCCTTTGATTTTGGTACAGGTGGATTGGTATAAGTCTCCTCTTCCATTGATACTAAAAGTCCAATAGTCCTCCATTTGACGTCCTAAGTCATGTTTTAATGAAGTAATAATCGTGGGAAACTTGATGTCTCCGATTGTTGCTAAAATAATCCAATTCTATTTGAGTTAAAAATACAGGAATGTGTGATTTTGCTAGGTTTTTTGGTGATTATGAAAAGTAAAAATCAAGTTTTGTAACATACCCAGGAGGTATTAAGTGCATAAAGCATATATTTTTTGACAGAAGTGAAAAGAAAAAATAATCTCAGCTGGCAACCATCCCCTTACTCAAAACTGAAGTCCCTGTCTACCATACCAAAAGTATGTGGCATGACAGACTATTTTGCACTAAAATGAAGGGCAAATGATGGTCCCAATTAGATGCTCCATTAGGTTTTCACATTTATGTGTTTTTAGCTGTCCCGGAGCCAAAAAAAAAACTTGTTGACAGTGGTAAACACCCCACCGTCCTCCCCCCCAGGAAGACAAAGGTTACCCTCAGCCTGCATGGTTGACTTTTCCCACTCATATGAGGCAAGGATTCCCATTCAGCCTACCTGTGACCTATCAACACCCTTAACGACGAATGCGTTTAAGTTGGGGGGGTCCCCCTTTTCTTCGGGGGCAGGCCGCTGACCTGCCCTGCGTGGCTCGTACACCACATCAACGTCTTTCGAGTTGTTTCGCGCGTCTTTCTGTCATTAGCGGCACGGCTCCCGTGGTCCAGGGGGAGTAATTGTTGTCTGCGCTGCGACAATATGAATGGGTGGACGATATAAAACAATGAAGAGGGTAATCAATCATTCCCACCTATGCAGTGAGATTCGTCTGCTATTCAGTATTGGTGCCGATATTGGGAACCTCGGGCTGATTCCGCCTCCCGTCTTGTTCGGGAGTGGAACATATTTGTGGACAGTCTCCCGAGGAGGGTCCCCAGACAAGTCCAATGTCAAGCGGCCGTCGGTGTAGAATCAGCTCTAACTTTGCAGTTTGCCGCACATATCTTCGGATGGCGGACGTCCACACGTGGATCTGTTCCCCTCATTCATGAATCGTCAATTGTGCATTTTAAGGGGCCTACACTTGGAACCCGGATCCCTGGCATCGAACAGACGCCATGGCAAGCGGACCGTTCATAGATGATAGCCTATGCTTATCATGCTCTCCAGGTCAGCCATTATCCCAAAAGACTGAGTGGCTCGTCTCGAGACTGGCCTGCTGTATCCCATTATGGCCACGGCAGCTGTGGTTTCCCAGGCCTGCTAGATCTGCTTGTAAGGGAAGAAAAAATAAAAAACAGATCACTCTTCCAAAGGAGGGGACCTGGTAAGACGTCTTCCAGCCAACGCGTTCGTCCAAGAGTGCACCACCCATTCTCCGAATCCTTGCTGATGCATTTCTGCAGACTGTGCACTGATGTGGGACTCTTTCTTAACAGGCTGCCATGCTCACTATTCATCATAGGATTACCATGTACGGTGTGCCTATAGAGAGTTAAATCCATGCAATTTCTGAGACCGTAGCCCAGGTTGGCAATTTTCCTCAAGGAAGTCTGTCAGTAGCGCAAAGATTGGTTCTATTCTATCCACCATGCGGCTTTGGGCCAAGAAGCAGACTCTTCCTTTTACCACCGAACACCGATCCTCATATTCTGCCACGTCGCCCCATATTTGCAGACTGGGTTCAGACTGCTCAGAGAAGCCTGCAGCAAATCCTCAGTCATCCTGAAATGCACACAAAAACACCATGAGTGGTTGACTGGCTTAATCTTGGTTAGGAGAGAGAAGACAAAAAGGTGAAGCAATCGGGCATATGCTGTGCGAGGCTCGAACGCTATCCTCCGGGCATTCTATAAAGGGACTTCATCCCAACATTTGTGGACAATGCCGGGTTGGAGTTCTACTTCCACCTTCCAAAAATTCTATTTGATTCATGGGTTAGTCAAGAAGAGAGGGTGTCGCCGTCCAATCCCCCCTCGTGGCTGATCGACCTAGCATCATGACCCAGGCGTCATTAGGCAACTATGGGTGGGGCGTTTACTGGTTCGTTGGCGTTGCTACTTCTGCGACCTTCTTCCCGCACCGGATTAAGCATTCAAGTGGTATTCTGCGCACAGTAAGGTTTGGTGGAAGGAAGCTAGGCATTAGTACATGGTATGTCCCTCTCCGGATTGAGAGGGCATACACTTGCGAAACAGAGCGGAGTAACGTCGCGGTATCCGTAGGGGGCCGGAGGGGGCGCGCGCCTCCCGTTAATTCTGCAAATTCATTGCAAAATCAGCCCATTTTGGACTCAGTTACAGCCTTTCACCCCCGGTAATTTTTTACGTTTTTCAAATCCTGGATCCGCCCCTGACGTGTTCATGATACCGGGTCCTTCCACGCCCTATGGCGCTTCCACACAATTTTTTATTCTCACCTGCAAGAAGGTCGTTGGAAGGTTTTGTCTGATTTTTTTTTATTTTTTTTTAATTTATTTTTTAGAGAAACATTTCTGCGGAAGGACGAATTACAGCGCCGCTTGATGTGGTTTCTTTGATATTTGGTGCATGCTGGTCCCCGACTTTTTGGGAGTTGGCCATTTAGCAGGATCGAGGGGTTTTTTAATAGTAACAAATAAATATTGATGCAAAATGGTCTATCACTGTACCACACTATTAAATCACAAAAAAGGATCCATCCGTTCGAGATCTGTCCAAGAACATATTCATTATTTGACAAAAGATTGGTAGTCTGTTTTCATTATTCTATTAAGGCCAAGTATAGATTGTTTTTATTATTTGTATCCGACTCGACGATTGGCTTATTTACGTTGAGAAAACTTGTAGAGAATTCAGATTAAAAATTCTTGTCTATCTGAAAGAAGATGGCTGCATTTGTACGCCTAAAAAAATATGTTTCTTGTTTTATTGACCCCAAACTGGTATAGACCCATCCCTTTTGCTCTAGGCCAATTGGCTAAGCAGTTATCCTTATAAAGGTCAATTGACCTTTCCCTTTAATATCTGCCAACGCAGCAACAAGAAGGCCGGCAATTTTTCTATTATTTTCACATTACGGTCCTCCCTCAATTTGTTATTCTCCACCCATCAAGAAGGTGTTTGAGGTTTTGTTTTATTTTTTTTTGTGAGAAAAACATTTGGTGAGCCAAGGGCGGATCACTGCGCCCTGTGATGCAGTTTCAGGGTTTGCTTTTTCATCAAGTGGTAATGAGGCTTCTGATGTGGTCCAATGAAATTTTTCCCAGGGGGGAAAAAAAAAAAAGAAATAGGAAGGCCATTTTTAATTACTTTTTCGTCTTCTACTATCCACTGATTTTACAATAGTATTTTGGGCTGTTTTTCATTATTATTATGGATCATGTTTTGTTTATTTGATACTTGACCGATGACGAATTGGGCTATTTATGTGAGAAAACGTGGAAAAATTTTTGATCAGTGCCATTCTATCCTGAAAGAATAATGCTGACTTTCATTTGTAAGCCTCAAGACGTTTTTATTTTGTTATTGACCCCCAAAACATGGAATAGAACCATCTTTTTGGCTTCTAGCCAATGCTGAGCAGTTATAACCATCATAGGCCGTATACAGGTTCATTGACCCTTTGACCTTGACTATCTGACCAACGTAGCAACAAGAAGCGGGACAAATTTTTTTATATTAATTCATATATATGCCTACCAGAATATAAAGAGATTCCTTTTTATTAGAATTTTTCAAGGTCGTTTATAAGGAACATGTGTCCATATTACGCCTCTACTATATAGAGTGTTGCAATCCTTGAAAACATATTTTAGGTCACCATAGCGAATGCCAACGCAGCTAGCAGGATAACAATATTGGACTGCCTCATCCGGGTTTGGCAACTTCTGGAAGAAACCTATTTCTCCCGACAAGTAATGGAAGAACTGAAAAAAGTTGGTAAAAACTGGAAGAGAATTGGGAGAAAACTGGAATAAATAAAGAAATTATTATGAAAATAAAATAAATTACATACCATATTCACCATCTTTGTGCACTTCATCATCAATCAAGGCTACTTTAGTTACCGTACAGACAAATCTGTTTTTTTTGCCCAAAGTGAATTTACAAGTTTATAGCATGTAGTATCCCTTCCATTATAGTAAAGAAAGGTATTTTTGTCTTACTTAACTATTAGGTACTTCTAAGAAATTATGACTTTGCGTTGCGGTTATGAAACTCTCATTTAGATATTTCACAAAGTTTGCATCCTTATTGCTATCACATTAATTCTCCATTCAATTCAGTTATGGTACGTCGAGGTATGAATGTAAACTCTTAGCCTCGAGTGTGAACTCAAACACAGAGCAAAGTACACTTGAGTGTTATGTGAGCATGAATGCTTGCACAGCCACAGAGATCACAGGTTCCAGGGTGACTACAATCTCTCATTGATGGAATGCGCAAATCTGTGTGGGAGTGAAGACACACTGACTACAGTAGAAGCACTTATTAATACAATTCCCTCGATGTAAAGCCATGTCCCTCTGCTCATGATAATTCTAAAATCACGACCATCCCACATTGAAACCATTTAGGGGCAGACAGGCCATAGACTTTCTAGGGAAATTTTCCCCAAGGACTGGTTACTTTAAGACTGCTTACTTTAAAGACTGCGTGGGTATGGTTGGGGGAAAAATAAGAGACATTCTCTCAGTTGTGCGACTTCACGTGCTGTCCTCACTGTGCCAAATGGACCTATTGCCATTGGATTCCCCAAGTGCATAACTTCCCATATACTCTAGGTTTACTATAGGTACATTAAATGTTTATTTCTTAGTCTGTGGAAGACAGCATTGCATTAACATGCTGCTTTCTTGGAAATTTTTTGGACTGATCTCCTGATGCTACTCCTGATCCTCATTTTCAAAGTTCTAGTCCACATAAATGCACAGATTGTCAGCCATGCTTAAGCTACATAGTTATTAATGCCTATTTCACATGGCAAGTCCTTACACTAAACCGCATGCGTTGGCCAGTTGCCATCGGAACACGGGCAGTTGGGGTTTGTAATATGTTGGGCTGTCCATTAAATCCAGAGAATACTTTGCAGTACCGAGCCTGACTGGCTCAATTACAGACGGCGATGAAGAGGAAATTCATTAAAGCTCTGAGATTTCCTGCCAAGGAACTCTGATCCATGGGGTGCTCTCCTGGGGTTTACAATGCTGTTGGAATACGAGGTAGTTCAGGTGTATTTCATACTCATATGGAGTAGAGACGGTCCGCCGGTGGTTTAACATTGTGGCTACATTTTGGTTTGGCTTGCAGTGACTATGACCGCAACTAATCTGCTAGTTTAATTTCTGTGAGGTAGCGTAAGTGGTGTTAATGGCACTAAATCTAATTGTGATTGGACTGGGTGAAAAATGTATTTTTTATAATTTCTTTCTCTATCCTGTCTCCTCTATTCTTTTCTCCCTTTTTTTCTCCTCTTCCCTCTTCCCCTCCTCCCTCTCCCCTTTCCTCTCCCCCTCCTTTTTTTTATTTTTTCTCTCCCTCCCCTTTTCTCTTTGCTCTCGCCCCGCTCTATCTCCTATACATCTACTCAATATCATGTGGAGTAGGTGTGAGAGCATCCGTGCAGTACTTTATTATCCTAAGACCACTGTAAATTTTGAGTTCGAGCCCCACTGCAGTCAACACATTTGTGTCCCTAGGCAAGAATACTTACTTCAATTGCCTTGTCAACCCAAGCAAAATCTTGGGGAGCTGTAATGGGGAATATTAAATCTAAGTGCTGATAGAATTGGGAGAAAACTGGAATAAATAAAGAAATTATTATGAAAATAAAATAAATTACATACCATATTCACCATCTTTGTGCACTTCATCATCAATCAAGGCTACTTTAGTTACCGTACAGACAAATCTGTTTTTTTTGCCCAAAGTGAATTTACAAGTTTATAGCATGTAGTATCCCTTCCATTATAGTAAAGAAAGGTATTTTTGTCTTACTTAACTATTAGGTACTTCTAAGAAATTATGACTTTGCGTTGCGGTTATGAAACTCTCATTTAGATATTTCACAAAGTTTGCATCCTTATTGCTATCACATTAATTCTCCATTCAATTCAGTTATGGTACGTCGAGGTATGAATGTAAACTCTTAGCCTCGAGTGTGAACTCAAACACAGAGCAAAGTACACTTGAGTGTTATGTGAGCATGAATGCTTGCACAGCCACAGAGATCACAGGTTCCAGGGTGACTACAATCTCTCATTGATGGAATGCGCAAATCTGTGTGGGAGTGAAGACACACTGACTACAGTAGAAGCACTTATTAATACAATTCCCTCGATGTAAAGCCATGTCCCTCTGCTCATGATAATTCTAAAATCACGACCATCCCACATTGAAACCATTTAGGGGCAGACAGGCCATAGACTTTCTAGGGAAATTTTCCCCAAGGACTGGTTACTTTAAGACTGCTTACTTTAAAGACTGCGTGGGTATGGTTGGGGGAAAATAAGAGACATTCTCTCAGTTGTGCGACTTCACGTGCTGTCCTCACTGTGCCAAATGGACCTATTGCCATTGGATTCCCCAAGTGCATAACTTCCCATATACTCTAGGTTTACTATAGGTACATTAAATGTTTATTTCTTAGTCTGTGGAAGACAGCATTGCATTAACATGCTGCTTTCTTGGAAATTTTTTGGACTGATCTCCTGATGCTACTCCTGATCCTCATTTTCAAAGTTCTAGTCCACATAAATGCACAGATTGTCAGCCATGCTTAAGCTACATAGTTATTAATGCCTATTTCACATGGCAAGTCCTTACACTAAACCGCATGCGTTGGCCAGTTGCCATCGGAACACGGGCAGTTGGGGTTTGTAATATGTTGGGCTGTCCATTAAATCCAGAGAATACTTTGCAGTACCGAGCCTGACTGGCTCAATTACAGACGGCGATGAAGAGGAAATTCATTAAAGCTCTGAGATTTCCTGCCAAGGAACTCTGATCCATGGGGTGCTCTCCTGGGGTTTACAATGCTGTTGGAATACGAGGTAGTTCAGGTGTATTTCATACTCATATGGAGTAGAGACGGTCCGCCGGTGGTTTAACATTGTGGCTACATTTTGGTTTGGCTTGCAGTGACTATGACCGCAACTAATCTGCTAGTTTAATTTCTGTGAGGTAGCGTAAGTGGTGTTAATGGCACTAAATCTAATTGTGATTGGACTGGGTGAAAAATGTATTTTTTATAATTTCTTTCTCTATCCTGTCTCCTCTATTCTTTTCTCCCTTTTTTTCTCCTCTTCCCTCTTCCCCTCCTCCCTCTCCCCTTTCCTCTCCCCCTCCTTTTTTTTATTTTTTCTCTCCCTCCCCTTTTCTCTTTGCTCTCGCCCCGCTCTATCTCCTATACATCTACTCAATATCATGTGGAGTAGGTGTGAGAGCATCCGTGCAGTACTTTATTATCCTAAGACCACTGTAAATTTTGAGTTCGAGCCCCACTGCAGTCAACACATTTGTGTCCCTAGGCAAGATACTTAATCTCAATTGCCTTGTCAACCCAAGCAAAATCTGGGGAGCTGTAATGGGGAATATTACAATCTAAGTGCTCATAGGGATGTGGGCTTGGCCAGCAGCCAGCTAGATGAAGCGAAATGATTGTGACGGTTTCCTGATGGTGGTGTAATAATGATAGGCAACAGTGCTTTGGAGGCTGTTTGCAGTGACAAAGTGCTATATAAAAAGCTCATTAGCTCATCATGTGTTTTATTCCATTAATGGAATTAAGCATATAAAGTAGATGCAAAGGGTATAATGTAATTATGCCTTATTGATATGCAGAATGTTGTGCAAAATCATTGAAGTGGTCCAGATGGAATTTGCTGTTTCATTAAATGGACTTAATTTAGCTGTATCTCTTTGATGTAGATTAGCTAATGGGATAAAGAATCAAAGCTTTTATGGAGGCTAACCAACTGTACTTAACAAGACCAGATCAGTCGCACTAGACATTGTACATCTGATAGAGCTGGACCGAGTGGTGTTCAAGACCAAAAGTGAATAGAGGAATAGTTAGGCAAAATATACTTTTTTAGCACTTTCACCCTCCTCGAGTCTGTGACGTCGGTGTGTAATGCAATAGTCAAATTATTAAACTGCAAGTGTTGATTCAAAGCATTAGCATTGTGTGTAAAAGTCGGTGCGCAAAAATATGTATGCAAAACAGTGTTGACGTCACTGACTCGAGGAAGGTAAATTCAGTATAGCAAACAAATATATGAAAAGTTAGGCAAATGAAGATTGAACAGTGCAAAGAAAAGTTAGGCAAACTAAAACTGATCAAAATGTGAGTGAAAAGTTGGGCAGACCATAACATAAGATTACCAGAAATATAGGCTGAGTCTGCATGGGCCAGCAAGA
>JAMKCH010053612.1:0-11277 GCA_023653785.1 Ophioderma brevispina
GTATATCAGGCAACAAGTTGTCTTTGTGCTGAAAGAATGAAGACATCAAGTCACCAAGCTGGTTTTTTCAAAATAGGTCTTGATGATGTATCTCAACATATATGAAGTAGATGGGTGATGTGCCGTCAACATTGATATTTTCAGGGGGCCATATATGTCAAAAAGGCAAAATTAGGATTTTTCAATAGCCTGTACTCACTTATTACTTGGCCTAATATCTTATTATATCCACTGGTAGAAAGTACCTGCAGTGTTGACTCCTCATTAACAAGAAAATGGACACTAAAAAATATTGTTATCTTACGGAGTTCCTGCCCCCCCGAACTTGTCACAGATGAAAATATTGCATTTTTACACCCAATAACTTTAAAAAAGTAAAGGGGCTATCAAATTTTTTATGCCAGATTTGAATTCCTCATCAAAGAACACAAACACCATAAAAATTCCCCCAATATTGATTATCATTTCAAAGTTTTAGGGCTGGTTTCCCTTACAAGTTTATATTTGCCCTCTCAAAATGTCTTTCGCATCGCAACAATCATTTTGATGGTGACTCTCCCCTAACTTTATGATGCTTCTCCTGTTGGAAACGCAGGTGGTATGAAGCCTCAAAAATTCGGGATTTTCATTTCTCATCACTATCTATCATCACAACCAAAAAGAAAAAAAAAATCCATGACATGCTGTGCGGTGCACCTCTCGAGTGTTGACATGAATAGCCCTATAGTGTTAGTACAGGGAACTTTACATCGTTTTTTGACATTGGTCGTCGGCACGTCGTAAAGGCCAATAATGCATTGAAGAGCCGTATCAATCAAGCCCTGTATTAAGTATGGACTTGTCGACGCGGTGCTGCGTCGGAAGTCAATACACTAAGAAAAATAACCCTAATGGCCGCAGTATTTAACATTCACCTACTTGTACTTTTTATTGAATCTTCTGCAATTCTGTTTATCTTCTTCGATGAAAAATATTCCGTCTGTGATGTTGGCGATAGTCTTGTCGGAATTCGTGCTACACGATTTGACTTAAAAAAAAATGTTATGTCGTCATACCAGAACTGAGGGTGATCGTAAATTTGAAATGCAAAAAGATTGATAATGACCGTCTGACCATGCCCGAAATTTCAGTATGACTCCGTTGTACTAGTAGGGCTGTCAAACGCACGTACAAAATTCCCTGCCTGTGCGAATCTATGAATGAACAGCATATCGACCATTTTCTGGGGTAGAGTGTTAGATTTTTTTTTGTTTTCTAATAGAAAGAAAGTCGAACTGGAGAGGGAGCGAGAGGGGTGATGGAAATGGAGGGCGGAGATTGTTGAGATAGGGAGAAGACATGTCTGTCCCCATTTTCTTCTTCCCGTGTTCCCCTTTTTCGATTTTTTACAGCTTTTTTGATTACACTCTCGTACCTAATAACAAAGAATAAAAAACCGCATGTTATTGTGCTCTTTTTCTACGAAAGCCGCTGTAAACAAATTTCGCTCACAGTGCGTAAATTGCTTGAGCTGAACACACTACCGAAATTCAAAACGCAACGACGAAATGATCCATCCAGTGAGTGTGTGTTTGAAGTGTTACCCCCCCATTAGAAAGTGGTTGAATCCAGCATTTCGTGACGTAATTTTCATCACGATGTGGCTTCCATCTTTGAATTCTGATTCGAAAGAAAAAAGAAAATTCGAGTGATCGGAAAGTCATCGGAATGTGAATGTCGCTTGGGATATTTAGGAATGAAAAACTATGGTTACTATCCTGAAGAGTTTGTCTAACAAAAAGTTTGTTTAACAACTAATATTTCTAGTGGATACAGCGCAATTTTGATTTTAATTTTGTGAGCCAAACACGCGGGTTTTGCTGAAGGTGAGGCGATGGGTAGGACAGCACCAAAGCCCCGCATCGTTACACAGTTGCTCGTGTTGATGTCGCTATGCAACCACAACTTGTGAGCGGTATTCAGGTTTTGACCGTGAAGAACTTGACAGTTTAGTCACTCAGCAAGATGACCTGATAGGTATTCATGTTAATTTACCTCTCTTTGTAATATTAAAATTTAATTTAGATAGTTTTTTGCAAGAAAAACTGGATTTTCCACTGCGCCGGGAGTAAGTGAGAAATTGTATTCGACACTAAATTCTGTGTGCGTGTCACTTAGCTCCCGGCTGTTTTCATGGATGGGCCGCTTGTGCAGTAGTGTCAATGATAAAAATCTACTCCCTGGATTTATTGATCTAACACCCCTAGGCATTGTACTTACGGAATTAAATATGCATCTCATTTGGATAATTTAAAATCTTTTTAAGTGGTAACCAACGGAATGGATGTAGCTTACATAGTTATTGTTGATTTTAAATATGAGTGAAAAAGTCATTAATTTAAGGTTTTATGGCATGTACGCATATTTAATTAGTGTCCAAACGATCGCCACGGGAGTTTTCATTATCGGTACGATAATACCGCTTTTCGAATCGATCGGTATCGGTGAAATTCCTTCATTACCGATATGCCGAACCACAATATTAAGGACAAAAGCCTCTACGAAGGCTTCATTTTAGGTTGACAATCCTTTCAAACTCACCTAATTTCCTGCCGACTTTTACTGTATTACATTAATACTATGTAATCAACTGATTAACATCGCAATTTTTTTTTTATCCCCCCACAAACACAATGATTTCGAATGAAATTGGGGAATACCCATATAATATATAGGGCTGCACGGCTAAGTCGGCCCCTATCCGCCTACGACTATTGTTTGCTACTTGCTTCTATTTTAATGAAACCCCTTTCAGAAGCATTAAAATGAATCTAAGAAATGATCTAAAACTGCAGACATATTATTCAAGCTGGTTATTTGCATAGCCTTAAGTTTAACTCCTCCTGAGTTACATGTTAATGCATTTTTTGCCAGATTAATACTTAGCAGTATCAAACTGTTTGAAATCTCAAGCCTATACTCTATGACCCGGCGATGCAAACCAGTCGTCATTTGGTATTTTTCCTTGACATGGTAATTTCGACAATCATTTTACGATAAAAACACCACGAGAATGAATGTACTTAAATTGTCTGTCTGATGTTCATCACTGTTCAAAAATGAACTTGAACATTGAAGACTACCTAGCTATGTCACACTTCAATCGCAGATAATTAAAACAAAAATGGTTTAGATGGATTCTATTTACGTGAGAGTAAGAAAGGTAGCGAGAAGATTTGGGGACTTCCCCCGAGTGTCTTAATTTAGACTACCACGTGCTTGGCAGTTAACCTGAGCGGTGCTGGATCCATTGCCTAAACACAGACCAGCATTTGGCCTGTTGCCGCGCGCACAAAACGTATCTTGATCAGTTACCTGGGGTCAAAGCACTGCGGTCATTAGGCTGTGGCGGCTAAGAAATCCAATTTTAGAGACGTCGCCGTTATTTAACATATAAGCACAAAATTTGAAAATCCTAAATTTTGTTATATGTTCTAAAACAATATTTTCTTATCTAAAACCGTCGGAGATAAAAAACAACTCCATGACCTCACAATCCACCTCACAGCGCTTAATTTTGTTTATGGTTTTGTGTCTTTAGTCTATTTTGTTGCTTTGCTGTGTTTAAGAGGCTTGGCCGCAACATCGTCCGGCGGGCATTGCAATCCATTGGTTAAAAGATCAAGATTCAACTTCTTGCGACTTCCGGGTTTGGTTTGGTTCTCCACGTTTGGTACGGCGCTCGTTGTATTGAAAGTCCTCAAAATAATCGAGTGTCTGGGGCCAATGCTCACAAAACATCGCTTTGCTGCATTTATGTGGTTCATGGAAGGAACTAATTCCTTTGAGTAAGTGAATCGAATCATGACATTGATGAAAACTTTGCGCGTTTGTCAATTGTCATTTATTAACCTTACATTGTTTTGCTCTTGCGCTATAGGACAAGAAAATAAAGTGCATTTTTCTTGCGTTGGATTTGTGTGCAATAATTGCATATCAGTACCCTGAATTACTGTGCACGTTTTGTGATAATCCTAAAAAAATTTAAGCTTGAATAAATAATATGCATAATGTACTGAAGCATGCTCCATTCTCCCAATCCTGGCCAGCTACCCGCCAATTCGTGTACAAGCCACGTGTTTTTGAGCTGGAAAAATATAGATACCAACTGCTTATGCTAATTTATGATGTCCATTTGTAAACATGACTTTGTACTGGTAGCAAAAAAGGCCTTGAAAAGAAGACAGCATTCAACGAGCTTTCCTTGGATCATCACCATTGTTATTTGTTTCAAGACTCTACCAGAAGATATTTATATCACTAAATAAAGCATAAAGGTTTCAAAAATGACCTTGCATCTGTTTCAAATACCCATCTTGACGATCGGGAAATTCCTCCCCGAGCGCGACAAAACCGCGACGAGTTTGAGAATGCTGCATATCACCCATTTGGAATTTCCACGGAATTTTTTGTAAAAAAACGTGGCGATTCAGACATCTTAACATATGTTTTTGGAGCGCTCTCGAGAACCAAACTCACCACAAATATGAACAGTGGATGAATTTAGTATTCTGCCACCACTTAAAATTTGGCACCTTTACATGCGGTTTATTTCAATTCCTTAACAGTTGCCGAATTCGTACCTGTGGCAGAATACTAATTCTTTCCATGAACTTTTTAATCGGAACACACACTAGACCTTTTGGTTGCTTATATTGGAATATTTTATTACCAACAAAGTGAGTTCGGAGATAACATAATTTAGGTATACCACTGTAAATATATACACAACACACACAACACGTGGACAAATTTAACCACCCCCTGACACCGGCGTAGTTTGTATACTGTATCTGCTTTGTAGTTGTTCTTGTGGTTAATAACAACATACATCTTTCGGCCGTTTCAACCTAAATTAATCGGCGATCTGTGAATTCAGAACTGGGGGTGATCGGTGGACACTAATATTTACTGAGCTATTTCCCCATAGCCACTGTACTTAGAAATTAAATATTGCATCTCCGTTGCATATTTGAAAACTTCTAAAGTTGGTAACCAACTGAATGGATTGTAGCTTACATAGTTGTTTGATATATATATGAGCTGATAATGTCATTAATTAAGATTTTACGGCATATTTACGCAGATTTAATGAGCTAGTTTCCCTAGCACCGTACTTAAGGAAATTAAATATGCATCTCATTTGCATATGTATAATCTTATTAATTGGTAACCAACCTGACTGGATGTGCTTACAAGGTATGGTTTGATATTAAATATGAGCTGATTTAAAAGTAATTAATCATGACTTTAACGGTTTCACGATTTGGTAAACTCTGAAAAAGCTCCAAATGGAGCATCACTCAGTGTGAGGAAGAGGTCGAGGGGGACAATCTAGTCAAGCGAGCCTTGATAATAGCTTAATGAATGATGCGAGTTCTTCATTGCTGGTAATAGGTATGGTAGTGTGTTCCAGTCCAGAGCCGTATTTGGGAAAGGAAAAATGCACTTCTGGAAGCAACAGCTTTGTTCTAAGGAGGGATCTTGAGTGTAACTGTTATAACGTCTGGTCTTCACTGTTGTCGGGTCTCTATTACTGAATTCAAGGTGGTTGTATAGTTCAGGTCAACATTCCCATGGATTATTTTGTTTGAATCATGACTAGCCTGTTATATAGCGCCTCTGTTCCAGTGATGGTAAGATCAAGGTCGTCAGGCATTGCCGTCACAGGAGGCTTCTAGCGGATTGTAGTTATTGGTAATAAAGCGCGCAGGCACGACCTCGGTACGGCTTCTCAGCATTTACGCATATTATTTTTTTATGAGCGGACGTAGTCATTTGCTAAAATAAATGCTCGGTCCAATTTAGCAAAATTGAACAAAAGACGTCATTGTCGGACTTAAAACAAAAGGACACAGTATTTTAGATCTTGTTTTAGTTTTTTTTTATTTCTTGAGTGTCAATTGTAGATGGGAATATTTAACAAATAAGTTAATTCTTAATGTTAATTAAACACTTTACACATCCCTAAATATAAATTTTGATATTTTCCCTAATTTGGCCGTTATTCGGCAGGAAATTGACACAACTTTGCGGACCTAAAAAATCATATATCTCCGGACACCGCTTGGACCGTTGGGGGATGATCTTGGTGTCTTTTTACTTGGGAAGCCAAACCCATGTAAGGAATCATTTCTGCATACTAGAAATTGTGAAGCACTAATCTGAAAATTCAATTTTCATTGACATCCCTAGTAGTAGGGTGTCTCCAGGGATTTTTAGAAGTGGTTTTTTTTTTTTTTTAAGCTTTTTATTTTTTTTAAATGAAAGATCTTGTCAAAAGAAACAAATTGACACCAAAATTATTTCGGATGGGTAAGCGGTTGTGGAGTATTATGGCAATTTAAAGTGATCTCAACAATCAAGTTTTCCGTCTTTTTGGTAAAAAATTAAAAAAATGCTAAAAAAGGCAATTGAGGATTATTACTCAAAATTCACTTCATATCTGGGTATGATGAATGTTTTATGTGTAGTCTTCTACTTTGTTCTGATAAAAATACCAAGTTTCAGAAGAGTGGAACAATCGTTTGGGAGTAACAGGCTTTTGAATTTGCCAAGTAGGCCTATTTTTTGGATTACCCACAATGCATTGCGGAATATGGTCCCAGGTGGAAATTCAACATGTACAAAACCCTTATGGTGAGTTATTACAGAAATACCAATTTATATGGCTTTTTTGAAATGCCCATTATATAATTCATATCAAAGCAGTGAAACTGAAATTTGGTTATTATATTAGTCACTATTAGATGGCTTAAAGATTCCTGAAAAAAAAATTTGCCCCGAACGTTTTCTTCAAGCTTAGGGGTATGCATTATTAATTAACTATAGGTAAAAAATTAGCAAAACATTTATGGATTATAATTGGAGGTTGGTTTTTGCTCCACAAGTATTTAAAAACAATAGAAAATACTGACAAAAAGTAGTTCTACTGTCTAAACTGACAAAGTACTACATGTTTCAATCCATAAGATATGTGTATTACATTTTTATATGGGGACTTACCTAAAACTCAGATAACTAACCTACATGTACGACCCACTCAATTAGAGGAAATGGCAGCATTGTTTTGCTTTATTGCAAGAAATTCCTATTTTGTATATAACCATTCTTAATTATATGATAAGAATACCAAAACTAACAGGCCTAATGAAAGCCTGTAAATCATATCAATAAATCAATAGGTTTTTCCATGTCATTGCACAATTTCAAAATATCACCTTGGGGGATTTCAGATGTTTAATTAGGTCATTAAATTTGTTCCATGCTCTTGGAAAGCTGTGAGGAATGCAAAAACAAGGAGTAGGCAAGAAGTTTGTACACTGGATATATATAAAGAGTTCAAATGAATCAAAAATTTGTTTGGTTAATTTGTTTAAAAATAAATATGTTAACATTGTAAGTTTTGAATTTAAAATATGGACATGAAGAGGTCATTCATATCAAACAGGACTGATGAGATCTTAGCTTAAGGCACCATGCAAAAAGTAAAGGGGTAGGTCAGGTCTTAAGTGGTGGTGGGGGTGTTGTTGTGGTGGGTGTGTGGGTGGGTGTGTTGGGTGTGTGTGGTGTTGTGTGCTGCATTGTGCTTGTATGTGTGGGCATGCATGTGCTTGTATGTGTGTGCATGCTGTGCTGTATGTGTGTGTGCATGGGTCCCGGGCGTATGGGTGTGCATGTGTTTGTAAGCAGGAAAGGTGAATAGTGATATTTGGTGTGTGCAGGGTGTGCAGAGGATGTGGAAGTTAGTATGAATGGGGTTGACAGTATAGTATGGGGCATGGCATATGTGTAATGAAAAAAAAAAAATTACAATCATTATCCAGCCGACTTCCTCAAACAGCAAATTTAGATTTTACTCGTCTGCATCAACAAGATTAGGCCAGGAATAAGGACAAAGTACATGTACATTTTCAAGGGAGCATAGGTTTAGAATATCCTATTATCTAAGAATATCAGATGAAAAAATGTTGATATTTACACTAGCGCTAAAAATATTATTTTAACTGCGCAAAAAACATTGAAACCGCCTTTGAAAAGAAATGAAATAAACAAGCACGTCAGCAACGGGACGTGTCTACCGCCTGCCCACTGCCCACACGGCATAATGCACGGACTTGTACTACGTGGTGATGAGATAATACCAGGCCAGGTCTGTTACTGCCGTGCACATGAAATGCAAGCAATATTAATCAAATTTGATCATGAATGTTCACCTCTATTTCATGTCAAAGAAAAACTTAAAACCACTAATTACATATATGCTACCGGCGTTATACAATAGTATAATAATGAGAGTCTTCACTGAGAGTGTTTGGAAAAACTCGAAAACACGCCGCAAGCACAGAATGCATTACACGCGGCATGAAGTATCAATGTATTCATCCATAGTTCCCGGGGGCTCACACACGTGTCACTCTCGTGGGAATCTGGCAACTCTAGCGCGATTGGTCGAGTGAGCTTCCTATTGAAAAGTGTGGGGAATATATGGAAAACATGGGCGGGACAAAATGTAAATCGCACCCGGATAGCGGACCTCTGACCTCAATATGATCAATAGAAAAAATTAGCTTACCACAACAAAGCTTTCTAACGGTATATCACACGGATTGTTCCGGGGTTTGGGAAGCCAAAAAGAAATCAGTGAATTTTTAATAAAAGTAAAAAATCCTTTCCGTTATGCTGGAAGCTGAAATGTCGTCATATTTAAATATTTGACGTATGCCTAAAATATGAGACAACACAAAAAGGGACCTTCTTGGTTTTTATACCGCGGGTGCGATTGCGAAGAAAAATGCGAGGGAGGACAAATAAAACGGTGGACCATGCACAGCGAGGTAGGGTTCGCGGTTGGTACTCAGCTTGGTGAGTGCCGACTTCAAACAACCAAAAAATGTTTTTAATTTGACTTGGTCATTTTTTCCGATATCTATATTAGATTTCACATTTCTGAGTTTTATGAAGTTTTGGAACCATAGATAATAGGCCTCAATAATAGAGCGATTTAAAAAGTGGGTTATTTTTCGTGATCTGCCAATACTTGCATTAGCGCAGATATGGGACGTGAAGGGGATTATAGACGTGTGCAATGACCGGACACCCTACTAGTTGTCAATTCGCCATCGAAGAATGTGGCAGTGGTAACAATAACTCACTGTTACTGGATCACGCACCTTTTGCAATGTTATTGCAGGCGTAGACTTTGTGTAGTGATCTTTTCGATCGGTGGGCAGACTCAAAAGCGTGATCCAGTTAACATAGTAACGACCGGATACACGTAACACTTAGTCTGCGCTAGCGAATACAGTACTATACAGTGTTATTATTCTCTAAAAGAAATTTTGAAGAGCACGTTCAGAAATACTGGCTCGATAAAGGGTACTTGATCGACCACTGACTAGGTACCTCCTTGATTCAGTCACTCAGTCAGTAATACAAACAAGAACAGAATTTAGAAGGCAGCAGCGCGCTCGCATGAACGGGTGCAAATCAGAGACCCTTGTTCAGTCGAACAAAAAGTCACATTCAGGAAGCCCGAAAAAGGCTTTTTGCATATTCTTATAGAAATCCTTCCTTGGTAAAACAAAAAAATTAATTATCTAAATGCTGGTATGATTGATTTGCCGAAATTTTGTTAGAAATGTTCCAAAGTGAGCTGAAATATCAGCACTATCTTTTGTCAACTTACTCGGTTTTGCCGCATGATTCCTTTGAATCAATTCCTCTTCTTATGGGAGCACCAAATGGGCTCTTCCAGAACCAAAAGCCCACCCCCCCCCTAGAGGGCGCCGGGAATCCAGACTTTACTTTTGTCACTTTGAACGTTGGGAATCCAGATTTAAAGTGACAGGAGGAGATTTTTTTTAGGATACGAATTTCTCTCAAATGACACAGAATCGATGGTGACCCCAATACCAAGAACGTGCCGAAGGTTTATTGGACAACCACAAGTACAAAAGAAAACAGCAAACGCTCTGTTTTTGAACTTGCCTGACTATCGTAATGTCCCCATAGAACAACCGTGCTTGACTTTCTGTCGTGCACGACAGAAAGGGTACTAAATCATTCAGCTTATTCAGTAAAGCGGGCCGTATTCGGTTATTTTATTCACTTCAGGGGGGGATCTAATACATTGGAATTGAATTCCAAATATGCAAAAAACCCGGGTTCAAAAAATTGGGGGCGCTGCTTTCTTTTTATGGAAAATCTCCTCAGGTCTCTTTAATGTCTTACAATGCAAAAACTGGAGTGTTTGTTAACTGTACACAATGGGTGTTAAATTTTTAACACCACCCTTGTGATAGTCAACGGGACCAAACCCAGCTAGGGTGTTAGATTACACCATGTTAGTGTTAATATTAACACCCATTTTGGTGTTGTTACAATGTATGCCTATGACACTTTTTGGTTGATTAATTTTACACCACATATGGTGTTATCATTTTTTACAATTGCCGGGGTGTCAAATTGACACTACTGGTGTAATTTAACATCTCCTGGAGTCAATACTGGGACCACTCCCTCTGTGGGTGTTAATTACCACCCAAACTTTGGTGTTACCATTTATATTTGTAAGGTGTGATATTTTAGAGAAAATGTTTGATTTTGTTATTTGTGCTTCTATTGTAACTGCTTGCCTCTAACAAATAATAACAGAACACCAAAATCCCTAATTAAAATTATTGCCAGCAACACCGACCAGTGGTGTTAATCCTAAATTTAAACACCCAGAAACTAACACCAACAAAGCTTGGACACCGAATAATTGGTGTTTAAAATTTAACACCCCAGTTTTTGCAGTGTTAATATTGGGTGGGGAATTCCAGCCATTTTAGGTATAGAGGGTGACGGAATTCCAATGTTTTTACCGGTGGGGGGGGGGCCTACCTTGTAGTTCAAAAGGTGGATATATGCCTGTGAACAAGCAAAAACGCGTAAAAAGGGTATCTTTTTTCCAAGAAGCGATGTACGCGCGTACAATCGATTTATTAGGTAGTCAAAAACAGCAAAATATGGAAACAAGGTATGTTTTTTTTTAACCCTGGAAATGGTGAGGTACGCGAGATCAAAATTATAAAAAAATATTGTAATTTGCAAGTAAATCACATGAGCAAAGCCAGATAATAAGGTATAAAAATTATTATCAGCACAATGCATGCTTACATGTTTAGGGTGGAAAAAATGACAAAAAGACTTGTTATGTAGCCATATAAAAACAGACAAAAATAGGCTTGTGTT
>JAMKCH010053613.1:0-10077 GCA_023653785.1 Ophioderma brevispina
GTCCATTAAGCCCATTACCGGAGCGTTAAACCTTTGCTCACATGTGGTCAATAGTTTGGGAAACCTCAGTACGAGGGTTTGCGCTACCTGAGGCTGAGATCCTAGCTACATCTGCCAACTGAACTGTAGATTGTCCATTGCAACTAAATGCCTGTTGATAGGCTTTTCTGTAGCCACTGCAAGTCATGTTATACAGCACAGGGTTGAGTGATGAATTTAATAAGATGGCTATTCGCCCAAGCCAAATCAACAGCACAGGAGTGTTTCCATTTGGGAAAATGCTAAACCCGATAATGTGAGAGACTGCATAATTAATGTCAAGTATTTTGAAAGGAAGATAACATATGAAAAACACAATTGCGTTAATTATCAACATGCGCGCAACTTGATTTCGGGCTTTTGTGACTGTTTTACCAGAAGAAATGCTGCTTGAATTACTGGTAACAGGTCTGTTGCTAAGTGTACGAACGATACCCACTGCCATATAAACAGCGTAACATCCAACAAGAAAATATTGACTTAAGTTTAAGGTAAGTTTGACCCAGTCCATCCAGTAAGCAAAGTCATACCAATAGCAAACAGGGACAGTTGCGATCACGGTTCCTTTGGTGTCTCCAATACACGCTAGCCCATGCTGGGTCTTTCCAATGCAGAAAACTGACATGCAGAAAGACACAATCCACATTATGGCCGCCATCAAAATGGCCCTGCTTTTCCCTTTGATAGCACGATATTTTAGCGGATGACAAATCGCCATATAACGATCAAACATAACTAAAGTAACAAAATACACAGATCCAAAATAAGTCGTGTATGCGAAGAGTTGCGCGGAGGTGCAGCTCCAATTGCTCCTAAACGGAAAGAATCCCAGGTTGTGTTGAGGAGAGTTAATGGAAACCATGATTGCAGCTAACCCATCAAAGGCAAGAAGAGATACGTCAGCTACCGCAAGATTTCCTAAGTAGAAATTGGTCACCGTCTGCATTTCTTTGACACGATACAAGACGAACAAGAAGGCAGAATTATCTAAGCAGCCAAAACAAATCAAAAATGCAGAAATTAGAGGGAAAACCAAGTTGTTACCTGCTTCTGGGGAAATGGATTCTTCTGATAAAAAGAAGAAATCACATTCCTCCGAGTTTGATGTATTCATTTTGGAAATAGATTTTTTCCGATTCTGTGTACGACAAAGTATAAATCTTTATGAACGTGGACTGAGGAGCAAAATCCAGTGCTTAAGTAAGCGAATTTTCCCACTGAATGTCACCTCTCTTGCAGATATGCGTGGTGCGCAACAAACAAATTGTTTTCTACTGCTTTGCCGCGCCTTTTCCTTCAATTGACTTTCAGAGCTACTGGAAATAGGGGAGATTCCCATTGGGCTGCAGAGTTGAATTTAGTCGATGCAATGTCCTTCAGCATGTTCAGGGAATCAATTTTTATTTTTTTATTTAAATTTTGAATTAATATTATTATCGTGATAATAACCGAGGCCAATGTAAATTAGCCAGTTTTTAACGTCGGGTTTAAACCTAATAACGGCAAATACTATTGATTGCCTTTACAGAAAAGTTCAACTATGGAATCCCTACTTCCCGCAATTGTCAACTAATTGCCATATATCCAAGCTGACTCGTGACAATCGTCGTCGTCGTGACAAACAAGCAGTAATTTAGTATCTTATTTTCACTTGAAATTTTTGATAGTTTCAAAACCTCTTTATTTGTCGATTTTAACAATATATTAATTTGAATGAAAAATAATGTATTTTTAAACTAATATTCTCATATATTCCTTGTAAGTTAGCTTAGTATTGTTGTTAAGTATTTACCAGACGTATACCTACAACATTAATTTGAGTTCCGGTGTGGCAGGAGATATAGTCCTCCGGGCTCACAGTCCGGGAACAATGGTGAACAATAGGGCAATCGATTCAGTTGACTCTTCACGCAACATTAGTTTCACGCTTTTCGTTGTCGTCTATGCAGCCCGGACAATGGTCCTGCCGCACCATATCTCCTTTCACACCGGCAACTAAATAATTAGACCAACTTGATAACTTCTTTGTGTACTTACTAAATAAGCGCAATAAAGTACTGTGATTTGTAGAAAAATTATTAAGAGCTGTACTGATTTGAAAATGTTGAGGTATCTCCATTTAACTTAATAGAAATAACTCAATAGAATTAAATGCAATCGGCTTACACTTAATTTTATTGAGTGGATACAGGACTTTTTTAGTGTATAGATAAGATTTGAATGGGTGTATATAAAAAGCAAAATGACTACTGTTACAGGCCCAAAGAATTTGCAATGATTTATTTCACTTTGAGCAAGATTAAGTCATAAATGAGCACATAAAATATTATAAATTAGTCTAAATAATATAATATAAAATATACCTGGTTTGTGTGCATAACTGGTGTGTATGTAGCAATTAGAATTCAAGAGAACCGCGGAGAATGTTCTGGAGTTTACTTGAGACTAGGAGATCAGACTAGCCTAACTCAAGGTGATATGTGTCTGGCCGTAGGTGGCGCACTGCTGTATAATTACACAGTCAGTGAGTAGCTGCTATGAGATCCCAAATCTATACAGTACATGTGGAATGGTAGAGGAATTTCCAGACTTATGATGTAATGGACTATATTTAGCACATGACTCATATAGAGAGGACTAGATCCTTCTAGTATTGTTTGAGAGGATATATAAAGCTCTGGTGAGAGAAGATGAGTCAGAGTTTCATACCATCATGCTCCAAGTTATTAGCAGAATTACATAACATCTTACTCCATGTTATTAGCAGAGTTTCCAAGTTGACAGTGACAGTCATCATAGTCAATGAGTACAGAGTCTCCATATATTGGACATTGTCATAGTAGTCTCAGCTCCAGCAGTTTCGTCCGATTGTGTAGCCGGGTTCGGTTTCCGTATTCGTGGCCTCTGAGTTATCCAAGATAAACAAGCTACAGCACTTTGGACTGTATATTTAGTCGGGGGACCCTCGAGCTGCGGAATCATTAGGAGCGGTTTCTTCAGTCGGACAAGTCGTCCGTGGACAAGTCCCACTACTGGAAATAGTTACAGTTGTACGCTGGAATATTCGCCAGGACTCTTTGCAAGTTGGCATCTTAATTGTAATCTCGCTGCCGCCCGCGTCGCGGCACACCCCAGGTAGTAAGTTTAGTAGTTCATAAATTAACAACTTTATTTATAGATAAAATCTTTGATTATTGATACCTAATTGATGTTTGGATTTTTACACTTTTAAACTTTTAAACACACAATTTGAAACATAAATACTTTGTTTTAAAATTTGTAATCAAGTTTCAATGTGGTATGTCTAGTTATTCAGGAGTTGAATCCGTAGTTTGAGGTGGTTTTGGCCTGGTCAAGTTGACCGTAAACAAAATCAACCTACAAAAAAGTAGGTAGCGTTATTTTCTTGGTAGAAGCTAGGGAGGAAAGGTCCGCCTTAAAAACAAGGTATGGTCCGCTCCGTGATTTTTGAGGAAGAAGTGCAAATTAAAGGCAGTTAAGGTACGTTAGGGATATAAACCAAACGCACATGAAATGTAGCATGGATAATTGTTAGTATACACTTTCGAGCTTCAATTTGCTATTTATCATTCCAATCCGATCGTAAGACCAAAAAGATATCCTTCATCAATATGGAGCGGGAAAACAAACCTTGGACCGTTTCTGCTTGAAGCACTTGAAAGCAGGACGCACGCCAACCATAATATATTGTACTTCTCTTAACGGTGGGATTTCGGGATTAGCACCTCATTTGTGGTTTATGGTTCACTAAGATTCCCCGAGAAAGGTTATTTCCAAATTTCAGTTGATTATGACGGTTCGTTTTGAATGTTATGAGCCAAATTGTATGTTATAACGCTGCCCCATAGGCCACTGTGTTGTAATTTCTGTCCGTTTACGGACAGGAAAATACAAAATTACGAATTTCTTCAAGAGTAGAATAGAATTTGAACGTAAGATTAGGCACACATTACTATACTCTTAGACAACGGTTTAGATGATATACAAAATCTCAACTTTTTCGAGGGGTTAGTCGGGGGGACGAGGCTGTGGATCACTAAGCCCCTTAAAAGAAAAAACATTTAAACTGGAAAACATAGAGGATCTTGCCGTGTTTTCCCATTAAAGAAAGACTTTTACCGTTTTTTACCAAACGCTCACCGTTGGATCTACCACAAGAGAAATGTTGACTTGCGTTATTGCCATTATGGTCCGTTACGGGTCTGTTTCACCTGCTACTGTGTCTTTATTACCAATTCCGTCTGCTTCACTAGTCCTATTACCAGAGGTTTCTCTTTCCTTTCCTTTTTTGCGTGTTTTATTTGTTTATTGTGTCTACAGAATCATAGATTTTCTTGAGAATTCAATAAGGACGGGAATTAGGAAGTATCTGAATGTTTGTTTGGTTTAATTAAATTTGACCTGCTCACCACACCTGCTCGCCATTCGGATCACTCCGAATTTGCACTCTTCTTTTTGACGAAGCATATCTTTTTATCGGATTGAAATGAAATAAGTGGCAAATAATAGCAAACAAAGATGCGTAGTTTTACTAAGCTTTAAAAGGGTATAGTTTTCCCAATCTATGACTTATAGTTTTGGTATTTTGGGATGGTAACAGTTCAAGGTCGTCCTCGGGTAAAATTTACAAAGTGGCCAGATTTTGTTAAAAAATGTCTCAAAATGTTCAGGGAATCGCAATCAATAAGCCAATGTATACTACATGTATATAAATTTGTGTTTGAAAGTTCAATATGTGACTTTCAGACCTTTGGTTTGTTACCACCCATAGGCCCAATACAGCCCGGCCATATTTTGCATTTTTATTAAATAACAAAATGGCATACATGATGTATCTAATGTGCATGTTATTATGTACATCGAGACGAACAATTTTCCATGATTTTAACGATCCAATGGATCTAGGTATAAAACCACAAATACCCATTGTGGTCAGGTGCAGTGATTGTGGTACTCAGGGCGACAGGGCTACTAAGGCTCTGCCTGAGTTGTACTTACTGAACTTGCTAGTGGAAGCATGGAACACAGACCAGGTGAAATTGGAGACCTCAAATAAGGTCCTTGATAGAATGAATTCTCGCCAGCTTTTTGTTTTAGGGAGGGGGAATGCGCTCTACTCCACGCATGATTTCTGCTTATTTGATCTTGTATCAGTATTTGTAACCATTTGTAGCACAAACATATTTGAAAGGCAGTTTATAAACTCTCACTTATTATTACCTATAAAAGTGCTTGGACTTCGAAACATTGTACTCCAGCCCTTTCGGTGTTCTACGAAAATTTAGTTAGGGATATAAATACTGCCATATCACACCTTCGGGAGGGGCGATAGTGATCACGAACACAACAATAGTAAATATGGTGAACGTCATTTATCATCATCATATCATCATATCATATTTTATTTCCATCAAAGATACACAGTATAAAAACAACAAAAAATAGCAAAAGATGGAGGAGATGCAACAAAGCAAAAGCAAAAAAAAAGCCTGTAAATGTTGCGCCACCTGGAACAGAAAAAAATACACAAAAATACCATGAAAATAAAAAAACACACCCTCACCCCGAAACCACAAACTCATACCCCGAATTTGTACACACACCCCCGCACAGTCGCGCACACACACCCTCACGTACACAAAAACAAGCGTGTACACACACACATACACACACACATGAAAAGTACGCATACACTAATACACGTAGGCATGAAAGAAAATGAATGTGAAAGCAGTACATTAATATAAAGCATATAGTTGACAGAAACCTGTCAAAGACTTAAAAATTACTCACTGTGGCACAAGATTTACGCACACATTATGACACATACGCTCCCGATCATCGCTGCACCAATTTCACCAAACCGCGGTCCAACAAAACAAAACAAAACATCAGATTTAAAAGTGTCAAGCACTGATCTCTACACATATTAATTAAGGACGCTGGCATGGACGGCTGCGCGAGTCTGCTTAACTAGGCACTGTTTAGACGAAATCGTTACAGCATAACTAGTTTTTTGTATTTACAGGCCTAACTTATGAGAACATTTCGAATTTAAAAAGACTCTTGAATTTACTTAAACTATTAGCTCGTTTAAAATTGTTTGGAAGATTACTCCATATCTTTGGTCCACATGAAAAAATAGTTTTGATTTTAACGTTTGCTCTTTGGATAACAAAATCTTCTTTGTTCCTAGCATTATAATTATGTATGTCTTGGTGGGTCGTGATACAACCATCAAAAGAGCGTGGTAACATACTGTGTTTGAATTTATACATAAAAATAGCAACTTCCTTGGTATACATATCGAAAATATTTAGTGCATTATATTTTTTGAACAAGGGGTTGTTTGGACACAAAAACTATTTGAGATGGTCGGCAAAGCACGTTTCTGTAAGCGAAATATTTTGTTAATATATATCTTGCTTGCATTACCCCATAAAAGCAAGCCATAATTCAGGTATGGCAAAACCAGAGTACAGTACAGTTGATACATAGCTGATTTTGGTAAATATAACTTAACTTTGTTTAGTACACCTATATTTCTGGAACATACTTTACAAATACTTTCAACTTGTTTCTTCCACGTCAAGTTCTCATCAAAAATTATTCCTAAAAAATTTGCGTCGTGCACCATCAAGGTAAATATTAGCATTTTCATCATCGATGAAAGAAGTTTGTTTACGTGTACCCAAGTACATAAGATTTGTTTTCTGCATTTAATGATAGTGTATTTGCTTTAAACCAATTACAGATTTCTTTTAATTCAGAATTCATTACATCACATAAAACGGAAAGGTTTTGATCAGAATAGAAAACTGTGGTATCGTCAGTAAATAAAATTGTATTTAAAAATTTAGAAGTATTACAAATGTCATTCATATAGAGTATAAAAAGTAAAGGCCCCATTTATCAGATAATACTACGTATACGATCCTCAAGAAAGACCCTCTTCCAAGTCATATGAAGAATATCGAAAAAACAATAGAGGAAGTTCTCATCAATAGTGAGATGAAATCTTCTTTTGTTAAAAAGGACTCTAAAACACGTTTTATGTATTTTCTTCCAAATATTCATAAAACCGGTAATCCTGGCAGTCCGTTAGTATCTGGTACAAATTTTCCAACAGTTGAAATATCGAAATTTATTGATATGCACCTCCGACCGCTTGTCAAGCAAATTCCTTCATACCTACAAGATACAACCGATTTCTTGAACTACATTGAAAACAAGAATAACGTGGGCCCCTTCCAGATAATACATATAATGGTCTCTGCTAGTGCTGACGTATCATCTCTACAGGGTGTCCCAAAAAAGTGGTGCAACCAGATAAACTTCGATTTCTCAAAAACTGCTGACGCTGTGAATTTCATTTTCATGGAGAATATTAATTTTAATCTTTTGTATAAATTGTGCAAATCCCATGACAATTCGCCCACGCAAGCCAGAGATATGACGGATTATTAAAGGCCATCTGTTTTTCACCCAATCCAATGGGATTTACACAGTAAACATCATTTGTCCGTTCTGCTGTCGAGTGAGCGATTTCCAACACATTGAATTTTCTGTTGTATTCATGGCATACCATTAAATATTAATAACTGAGGAACAACAAAAATACACACAATATTAGTTTTTTAGATTTATTAAATGGCAAATTGGCATTAGAAATAAAAAAAACGTGCAATGACTAAGCCTACAGTCGCATTCTAAATAATTATGATCAGCACAACTTATGTCTATTTAGTTATCTCTAAGTGGCAAATGTGTTTGAATATCATATTCACATTTCTTTTTACAAGAAAAGAAATTAAAATAGCTTAGTGATATGAAAGCCCTTTGCTCGGCATGGTCTGTTTGCCTGCAATCTTTTATCCAGACCCAAATGTGTAATGACACAACAGATACCAGTACGTTTTTCTTCATGTTTCTCGTCTTTGTGAAGGTTTTATAAATAACACAATTGGAAGAATGTAACATTAATTTTCATTGAACTAAGATAAGAGGATCACCCATTTATTAATTTTGTTACTTTAAAATTGACTTGAATCTAAAACATCCATTGCTTTCTTAAAATCTGTTCCATTTACATGCACTACTCCGACAATGAATATTTCAACAGGTAACCCCTTTAGAATGAGTATTGTCAGACTGTCAGCTTAAAAGTTATTATTGTTAGAGATTATGTAAGATATTTTTCAGATACAGCACTGTATTAATTTAGTAGCATATTACCTTCAGGTTCCGTTCTGAGGTTATCATTTAGTCAATGCACGCGATTGAGCCACAAATCTATCCGATGTACATTGTACAGATAATCACTAACTATGTAAAATCCCATTGGAATGGATGAAAAACGGATGGTCTTTAATAATCGTTTATAACTCTGGTTTGCGTGAGCAGATTGTCATGAGATTTGCACAATTTATACAGAAGAGTATAATTAATATGATCCATGAAAATGACAATCACAGCTTCAGCAGTTTTTGAGAAATCAGAGTTTTTCTGCTTGCACCACTTTTTTGGGACACCCTATATATACAAATATCAATCACGAGGATGGCATGCGGGCATGTAAGGAAGCACTTGACAGGAGGTCTGATCTTACTCCCCTACCAGAGATCTTTTGCGACTCTTGAATCTTGTCTTGAGTTTGAACAATTTCCGATTTAATGACACACATTATTTGCAAATTAGAGGTACAGCAATGGGAACGCCTGTTGCACCAAGCAATGCCAATATTTTTATGGATCCAAATCGTACCAGCTGTTGGAAACGTTTTATTGACGATATTTCTTTCCTTTGGTCGGCAGATGTCAATGATCTTGAAATATTCAAAAATCATATAAATAATTACCACTGTAGCAGTGGTGTTCCGAGGCAGTCAATTCAGTGGGAGCAAAATTCGCAAGTCGTCCTGGTGATTTGCTCCAAATATCTGCACTTAATGAAATCACCGAAAATCGCCGAATTTACTTTAATTTTGCCTAAATTTAGGCTTAAATTGGTCCGAAATTCCTCGAAGAAGAGAGATGAAAATGCACATTTTGGTCCATATCGTCCCGCTTTTTCGAGCCAGAGGGAGCAACTGGCCCCCCCCGCTCCCGGTCGTACGCTACTGCACTGTAGTATTAAATTTACATTCCATTGTAGTATTAAATTTACATTCAATGAGTCACTTTTTAGAGTTTCTTTTCTTCACGTTTTGGTTGAAATAGAATCTGGCAAACTTAAGACCCAACTTTATACCAAACCTACCCTACAGATGCGCATTTATATTTGCTTCCAACCTCTTGTCACCCTACTCACATTTTTTCTAATATAGGGTACAGTCAGACACTAAGGATCCGTCTTATTTGTAGTAATGAGACAGATACTGAAAAACATCTGCCGGATCAGGAGAGTCATCTGCTTCGTAGGAATTATGATAGGAAGACTGTGGAGAAATCTATTTCAAAAGGTAGGGAAATAGATCTTCTCCAATATAATGTCAAGAAAAAATGAATATAGTCCCTTTGGTTCTTAATTATGACCCCAGAATAGCAAGGGTCTCTTCTATAGTTAACAAAAATATCAAAATTCTTCATAATTCTGAAAGGATGAAGGATTTTCCTGAATCTCCTATCATATCTTTTAGAAGGGCTAGGAATTTCAATGACCTCCTAGTTAAAGGTGCAACGAGAGATTTCAAGTTATCCATATTTTCTGTGATATGTAGTGATTTCATATAGATTAGATGCTCAAAAGACTCCCTACCTTTTATTTGGTTACAGAAATAACTTAAAATTAAAACAAAAGGCGATTTGTATATGCTTATATTTCAATAGAAAACATAGGCTGAGAATTAGAAATGTCACAATTTTTGTACCAAAAGCAACAGGTCTCAGCTTAATCCTTACAGGTGGGAGTATTTTTTATATAAAGCTTTACACTAGTACCAAAATCAGAATTTTCATATTTTTGGGGGACACCTGTTCTTTGAAATCTCTCGTTGCACCTTTAAAACGGCACTGGCAC